>JAQFZY010000848.1:0-20780 GCA_034696285.1 Hypogastrura burkilli | reverse complement strand
AGAGTTAACTACATTGTTTCTGCAAGCATACCGATAGTTTAATTAATATAAACAAGATTTATGGGGCAATATTGATGGAATATGTAAGGTGGTGGAGGGTAGTGATAAGGGGATGTTTAGTGAGACCGGCGTAAGTTTTGAGTTTGGATGAATAACTACGAGTATTCCCGGGCTGAAAAGAGAAAGTGAGGAGAAAAGAAGCAAGCCGTAGCTTCGATCCTTTGGAGCAGTGACTTGAAGAAAAAGAAAACCTTTATTCTTAAGAATTTTACCTTTTTCTCCAACTCCTAGCTCGGGCTTCGAAGCTACAGCTTTTTCTCCAAGCCACAGCTACAAGCGGCGGCTCCGATTTTATTCATACCGCCCACTGCTTCCGCAAATGGACCCTAATGGATTTCCAATCATACGAGCCTTGGATATGCTACAACCCCCAGTAAATTAATTCCCTATTTACAAAATTATCAGGTAAAATTACTTACATACCATACAAAAATTTCACTGAATTCCACACTTGATAAGCAGGTTTATGAACAATCCCTGGCTACTCAACACCCACTCCTATTCTAGCCATCTGACTTTGGGTTATACCATTTGAAGTACATAGTTGGCGACAGCATAGTTAAACACGGTGGATTTCAACCATAACGTTGTCTGGCGATGTCTCAGGTCGCTCCGTCTGTCCGACCCAAAAGTAGTTCCATGTATTACCTGTTGTATACATTGGATTCGAATACAAGAATGAAATTCTAATAAATGACCCATTAACATACACCTTTGCTTCAGAGCCCATAATATCAATGGGAATCCTTACAAAATATAAATAAACTTCTTAAAAATTAACAGACTAATCGCACTTCACTTTTTCTCCATACAAATATTTAACACCCAATTTCCCCTCAACTTAATTAATGGTAAACTTTTCTGTCCCAAATATGCTCCTGGTACTGGCTATATACGCCGTTTCAACGGTTTACTCCCAGGTCATCGTAACCGATGACAACACACTATCCCACTGGGACTCAGCCGATATCGAGTCTCTAGTGCCACTGACACGTGAGGCATACCCAATCACGGAACCTGACCAATTAAGTCACTGGACCCTGGGTAACATGTGGAAACTACCCATAGATCCCGCACACTGTTCTTTTGACCACGCCCCTGCAACACTAATTCCCGTAACAATAACCACGTCCCACCTACTAGGTCAACAAGCAGTCGGATACGAATGCTGGGCAGTCAAACAGGTCGAAACTCGGACATTTTGGGTTTTCTTTCACCAAACGCGCGAACTAACACTAACTCCCGTAAAATTAAATGCTACTGGATGTAGAAGATTGGTATCCGAAATGAAGGATTTCTTGGGAAATCCGATAAAACAACTCCGGTGGGATTACTATGCTACCGATTTAAAAACTTCAGCCTACTATCAATGGCCTACCAGCACTTAGACAACAGTGTACAACTACCATATTCTCAAAGTTAACGTATCCGTAGATGATTCCAACTATTCTACGGCTATCATTCCCGAAAACAAACTTCTCCAACCATGCCCATTCGCACAAAAATACTGCGATACAGGCGACAAATTAGGTGTAGTTTTTTGGGATTCCCGAATACGGGTAGCGGGTAAGGTTACATGCGAGCAACGACAATATAAACATCAATCATGCATTTTAACCCCTATGTCCCTCCTATGTCCTGAAATAGGAATCTCAATATCAAGTCTATTTTCCCCTTACAGATGTGGCAAGAAGCAAGCAATCCTGCGTCTGGTCCTCACGAAGAATCAATATAGACCAACGTTAATCCAGTCAACCGATTATGTGCCAGTTTCAGCAGAATTCGACAGTCTGTTCAATACCACCAAAACGGATTATCATAACACTTCAATTATATTAGCGAAACAATTGTCCCTTTGTGAGGACCAGAACGATTGATGCTCCCGCCCACGTCCAACGACCGGATTAAACAAATAAGTTTTCACACCTGCTATATACGCGTAAAATAATCTATCTATCTATCAATAATATTTAATAATCTAAATTTAAGGTATATAAAACAATAATAATTACTTACAGGATGATTTAGAGCTAATAGAAGGAAGGAACAAGGATTTATCTTGGGCTTAAAATTATAGCCCTATTCTATTTGTTGTTTTCACTAGCACAGCACTTAACAACACGTACGTAGATATTCTTTAGCAATAAATTATATATTCTTTAGAAAAAAACTGAGCCCAAAATATTTTTTTCTTCCTTCAGCATGCTCGAGCCAGCCAAAAAATTAGCCCATAAAAACAAGTATATATCCCCTCCATCGGCTATGTATAATGTTCCTGTCCGGGCCTCCCCAGCTAAGCTAAGCCTGCAGGAACTATAGTCCGTAATCCAGCGCATAATAATACATACACGGAATCTCCATGAAACGGCTCCGTGTTAACAAAAATAATTCTATATAAATACTAACCCAACAAAAGCATAATAAAAAATACATATATACATATATACCTAAGCTAACATAAATGTGTACAATAATACATAGGATAAACTCCTCATACTCAACATATTTTTATTCTTTCTATGTAGTATGTCGGATAAAATCAAATACAAACATTTAAAAATGTCAACACAAAAATACCAATTAACTCGTATACCTACTACCATTGTTACCACAAAAATTTTTTACTATGTTTACTAATTTTTCTCACATAGCCCCGAGGTGTGTTAGAAGGTCTAACATTAAGCCTATTGTTATAGGATAATTATAGGCTAGCAGTGATTAGCACATCCTATGTTCCCAGCTAAATTAGAAAGTACGACTATTTCCCAATCATGAAAGGCAGGGAATGCAATTCCCGTTATGTACAAACATGATCTAGCTCAAGACGACACGATTCATGAAGCAGACAATGTGTTGAGCTCAGACAATCATTGGCCTACATTCTAACGAAAAACCCCACGAACTACCAAACTTCTCGATGTACGGGTAAGGCTGTGGGGATTCGGGCATAAAAAAAAGGCTCTCCTCGAGAATTTGGAGAGCTCATTCCCTAGATTGATCTAAGCCGTTACTCTGTTTGTACTTGTAAACGCATAGAATATCACTCATTGGTAAACCTCTGTACTAGCATGCTAAAAACTTGAATTCAAGGTAAAGAGTTAAAGGGAAGTTAAGCCATCAGGGATTGTGTTTCATTTAAGAATAGTCTGAATAGCTCTCTCTCTCTCTCCCCATTTTGTCCTATTTTTATGCCACCTCCGGATCAAAGCCGAACGGGAGACTGACACATGGTAACCCGCAATTAATTACATGATTTTCTCGAATGTTCATTTATTTTAGATACTACTTAATAGAATTGACTATTTTAAGTAATAGTTCCCCGAAATTATGTAATCTTAGGCTATATTAACCCACTCTTAAATAATTACCTTAACTTAAGCCTTATACGTCAGAATACATCATCATTATGATCTTCAAGCTAAAGATTGAACTAAATTTTAGAAATACGTCTACTATCGTACCCGTATTTCTCTATCGTAAAAGGGGGAGATTCTGTAGTATCTACGGACGACTGTCCTAGCTACTACGACCAACGCGTCGAAGAGAGATCGATTTACTATTGAACTTCCATGGCTTAAAGAGGATATGGACGAATTAAAACCTGTTATGAGGAGAATAGCCCAGGCCGAGCAGTGCGTGACCTGAAATTGCACGCACTACACACTTTCATTTTCCTCTCATCCCAGTGAAGCTAGGGCTGAGGACTCCTCTTTTCGCCTCGGCCTAAGGATCCACACTTCACTTCCGCTCAAGACACCGGAGCCGCAAGTCATCTATTCTTCTCTCGGTCATCTCAATCTCAATCTCAACTCATCCGTTCTTCCACTATATCACACTCTCCCTACTCTACTACGTGTAACAAGGACTAAAGCTATATTATTACGGTACTTATTTGACGAGTAAAGAATCGCGTTTAAGCCGCAAGGATAGAATCCTACAGTCCTCCAAGCTCTATTATTGCGCCATCCACATCCCATCGTGCCGCGACTTGTAACGTGAACCTGGGCAATAGCCCAGGATCTCGGATACAACAGTTACCATGAAAGTCGCGTAAGCGTATATATCCGCTCTTTTTGAAACACAAAGACAGCACACTAACCACAATAAACGGCTCACTTAACAATGATGAACTTCAGCCTTTAAAGAAAAGTACCTTGTCAGCATTGGCACTGAATTTGATTGACTACTTCGTATGCAGCAATCCCAACCGCCAACGCATAATACGAAGCAGGTCGTTCAACGGGTTGACAAATTATTTTCATAGACACGCTTACAAGCCTTTATGACTTGAAATAACTTTTAGGTGATTGGAATCAAAACTTAAATTGACAACGTTTTACAGCTTTCAAGTCTGTTACAGATTCATTACGAAATCAATAATTCAATTTCCCAAACTGAACTTTCCAATTTCCTAACAATCTTTAACATATAAGCTACTTAATATTCCGTATATGAAATATTGGCATCTTCTTTCAATGCTTACTCAACCAGAATACAGTTTCATTACAAAAGGCATTTCCAATTTCCAATTTAAGTCCCATTAACTATTTATGCGGATGCCGTTTCGATATTCGATGCAGGCATGCACATGTACTACATGAAGTTTAATGACTGGAAAAAGAACGGCAATATCGTATGTTTTAAGCATATTTTAGAGTTTTTCAGGACATATTGTCCATTTAGACATGTTTTGACATTTTTTTTAAAAGAGCATAAAAACATCATAGTTAACGGCCTGTAAGAGAAAACTAATCCGTTCTTTAGTCATCAGGGATACAGTGAGAGAAAGAATAACTTATATAAGAGGATACTTATGCCTAAAAATATGTCCCTTACGATGTTTTAGCGCTTGAGCTCGGATCCAAACGGCTTCTACAGCACCTTTTGCCCACATGTAGATCTACCCTTGCCCAGATACGTAGTAGTAATATTCAGACATCAGAACAACTTCTATACATCCAATTCCTCAGAGAATTTTTATATTTTTGGGTAGAATATATATTTTCTTGGCATAGATTCAGGCAACATTTGCCCCCGTATATATTTTTCATCAACTTTCAACAGTCACAGTTAATTAAAAATCGGCCAAATTTACCAAAAAGCGACATTATATTATAAAACCTCATATCATTATCATCTTAAAATTTGAAATTATATAGATAAAGTATACTAGGCCATATTTTTCATAACCGTTTGCGAACTGGCGTAAGGATACCAGGCGAGCCCATGCTATAGCTTCCAATGCCCAAGCTTGCACAACCTAACATGCACCTCATCACGAAATTTTCTTATACCAATAGCAGGAATATGAGCCTCAACAGGCCATGGCCATCACTTACAAACCAATTTTCTGTCACTAATTCCTTTCGAAAAATTGGCTCTAGCTCTACAGACATGAGTCCCCGCACCAAAGCCAATGCAATATAGTACTCAATTGAAGTAAACTAGCCTATGACAATGATACAAGCCAAAAAAAAATATAGAATTTTTCCAAATAACAATATTTAATGCCTACGTTTTCAACACTTTATCAGAACTCTATCTATCCTATACTTACGCCTTAAAGTCGAACTACCACCAAATTTAACACAGGTCACTCACTTTCAGAGTCTGAGACCTCAACACTAAGCATGAAGGCATAACATAGAACACATACCCTTACAACGATCCCTCCTCCGCTTTTCACTCCTACATGTCCCGGGCCCTTCCGAGTTTACAACACATCTTACTTTTCTATGTACAATTAAACAACTCGACAATAACTGGCTCTGCCTGATACATTCATAACATTCAAAACTTATAAGCCAGTGATTACAAGGCCTTACGACATTCAAGTTCATTTTCACACGTCTGAACTATTGTCTTCAAAAAAAAAGTGAAACACAATACCAATGGTTCCCGACAAACGCCATATTCTGGTGCGAACAAGAGTAGGCCAATTAAAAGTGGACTATAACGCTCACCAGTCCTTTTTGCGACCCCGTGAATTTCTTGGGGACAAGCGACTGGCTCTACACAATCAGGTCACCGAAGTTGAAAATAAACTTCGATTCAACTCGCGGAGCCTACAGGCATTGGCCGCTCACGTATTTCTTTGCGTGTTCCTTCCGGCCCACCGTGAGCCCTCTGTTACATCCGGATCCAGACGTAAGAAACAAGAATTGGCACAAACCTCCACAAACAATGCCTGCCCTATCTAGCACGCCCGGTTCTCTTTCACTGAAAACAAGATTGCTCATCTCTCTCAGACTCGAGTTAAATAAACCAGTTTAGAAAGGGACTATTCCCAGCCTCAATTAACCCCTCACTCGAGCCAAATAAAACAGTTAGAAAGGGACCATTGCCGACCTCAACCAGCCCACAGTTGACCAGATCTGTGCCAAGAAAAACGGTTGACTCGATCGGCGGCTTGAGGAAACGAGGACGGAGCAAGCAGTATAAAAGGGCCCGTGAAAGGGAAAGGGATGCTCTTGCTCGCCGGTCTCAAGTCCCATCACTAGCCTTCCAACATTTAGTAATAGACAGTATCTGATTAGAAAATCCATTTGTGAAACCATCAAAGTAAGTTAACTAATAAATCCAATATCAGTACCTAAACTCAGAACAACAGCAAGAAAATAAAGTTTGCACAAGTTTAATTAGAGACAGGTCACCAGTTACCCCGACCCGTAAAAACCTCTACAACAACTACGGAAGCCAAAGCTCTGTACGTAATAGCCGCACTCCCGAGTTGGGAAGTGGTGGAGGCCGCCACTCACACCATCAGGGGAAACCTTTTTCTAAATCCATCCTGTTCACGGCTCGCCGTGGCGATGATTCGGCGATCCCGGTTGACTTTCGTCAATCTATTATAATTTGCCCTGTACTCTTAAAACATAATAAACATAATAAAAAATTTTGTTAGACATCCGAGCAAAAACTTTGCACGACCTAACCCCTGAAAACTTCTATGTTTTGGTCCGCCGAAGCGTTTTTATACAAAAATCGAATTTTTTTTTATTCTCTTCTTTTCTGCCATCCGTTTCCTAATTTTTGTGGGGTCCAGAGGCGAGTTAGTTAAAATAACTAACACGCGATCGGAACATGACGTAAACTCTGGAGCATATCAACTGCTCCCCACTCTTTTTCGCGGGAATCTCCGGACAAAGTATACACACAGGCAGAAATTGACTCGAATTCTCATTTTGGATTATTTTAAACGGAATAAGGTCAATACTATTCAATGTCAATTAGAGCCCCAGGCTGTACAACTACGGCCAGCACTATCTTTCAAATTTCGAGCAACCAAATTTAATGACGGCCCCAGCAAATCCTAGCTTCTACCTACCCTGTACAGCCATACAGGAGCGAAGAGCTCCATGCCGCTTCCGTAAATGGACCCTAATGGATTTCCAAGCATATGACCCTTGGATGTGCTATAAACCAATCCCACTACATTAATTCCCTATTTAAAAAATTATCTGGTAAGATTAATTAAATACTACACAAAATTTCACTGAATTCCACACATGACAAGCAGGCTTAAGAACAGTCCCTGGCATCTAAACGCCCACTCCTATTCTGGCCAATTTACACTGGCTTATACCATTCAAACTATAAATTTTGTGACACCATAGTTAAACCCGGTGGATTTCAACGAGAACGTTGTCTGGCGTTGTCTCAGGTCGCTCCGTCTGTCCGACTCAAAAATTATTTCCGAGTATTACCCTTTGTGTACATTGGATTCGAATACAAGAATGAAATTGTAATAAAGTAGCTATTAACACACATCTTTGCTTCAGAGCCCATAATATCAGTGCGAATCCTTACAAAATATAAAAACACTTAACAACTAACAGACTAATTTCACTTCACTTTTTCTCCACAAACATTTAACACCCGATTTCCCGTCAACTTAATTAATAGTAAACTTTTCTATCTTCAGTATGCTCCTGATACTAGCTATATACGCGTTTTCATTAACGATTTATGTCCAGGTCATCTTAACCAATGAAAACACACTGGCCCACTGGGACTCGGCCGATATCGAGTCTCTATCGGGCACACCCAATCACGGACCCTGAACAATTAAATCACTGTACCCTGGGTAACATATGGAAACTACCCATAGATCCCGCAAACTGTTCCTATGACCAGGCCCCTGCTGCACTAATTCCAGTGACAATAACCATGCCCCACCTACTAGGTCAACAAGCAGTCGGATACGACTGCTGGGCAGTCAAACATGCTGAAACTCAGACATTTTGGTTTTTCTTTCACCAAAAGCGCGAACTAAAAAAAGATAGCCCGTAAAAACAGGTATATATCCCCTTCATAGGTGCAGGACATACTATTTGACTGGATATGTCGAATTCAAGAACGTATTTAATACATCCGCGTCAATGGCCGGGTAGACTTCTTACTACATTTCAGCCATAGAGCTGTTTTTTAACATGTACGGGGGGACAACAGCCTGCTAACGCAAAGGTTAGGCAAACCATTACAGAGTTGCAACTGCATGTTTCCTAAGACTATGTACTGATGATTTGACGATCCCCGTTAGAATTTGTCCTGCATTCATCACAATTTATCCTAAACGTCCGTGCTGCAAGTTTCAAGATCCATCGATTCTAAGTCGGCTGTTGGGTTAGCACGACTGGTTGAGCGCTAATGTAAATTATGTGATAGGAGGATCGCGAAAGCATATGCATATACCGTGCACATGCGGGTCCTGAAGAAAATTCGTAGAGAAGTATCCGCGTTGTGGATTGAAATTTGCAGCGTGGCGGTTTGCATGTAGTAAGATGCAGGCATGAGGCACGGCCTAATTTTAGATGCGAACAGAAGTGACCCCTATGAAAATATCTAAGATGTTGCAAGAGATGGTGGGTCCCAAATTGTATAGTCAGTATCAGTGCTCTCGACGACTAGTGACAAGTGACATAATGTCCGCAGCGGATTTGATTAATCCGCTGAATCTGAAACTCATTCCTCGTTGCCATTGCCAGCTGCCTGGAAAAGTCTAGTAGGCATAGCAATACCCGATTTGTTGGTAAAAGGTTGAATTGAGATTCCTGTATATTGTAAAACCTGATTTTTTTTTTTAGATTAGCTTGGGTCCAACTGCATCCTTGTTTCACGTGGAGTATATGGGACTTTGTGGCTTTTCCATCCTGTTATATGGAGGTATCAAGATTTGGTTTTTATTTGCACCAGCCGGAGAAAACGTACGGCGTTACCAGGAATTGGTAAATATGAAGCTTAGACAGAAAACGTTCTGTAGTGGAGTCACACGTGAAAAGGCCAGCTGGAAAGAGTATGGTATCGAGTTTCATGTAGTGAGTGACCGGGTGTATAGTCCACTTGGATGATATGAAAAATTACTAATCCCATCGTGCGTTGTTATAAGCTATTCAGACAGTTAATATGGCGCTCGTGACTGATGCAATTGTTCTTCAAGCTGTCGTGTATGTACCGCCATCGAAAGGGCCAACGTAGGTTATCATATCCCAAATTAATTTTGTACCTGATATGCCAAGGGTTGACTGGGGGATGGAGCGATTCCTCTCTGTCTTTGGTTGTACGTGTACAGTAAAGGATGATGGTATATTGTTAGTAATTTATTGATATTGTGCCTTATAGAACTGTTGTCTTGTACGTTATGTAAACCTCATGATACGATTTGGATGTTTACTATTGATAGGCACGGGAATGATATTTTGGGGACTTATTCAATGGACTGTTGGTGTTCGGCCTATTAACATGGGTCTTCAAGATTCAGAAGTCGAGGAGGATGCTCCTGAAACGTCATCAGATGGGGAGGTTGATTCGGACGCGTCAGAGGTACCGTTGCATTAAGTGTTATTTGTATTTGATGCAAGCAAGTGTTACCATTGTAGAAAAGTGGTGTCGTTATTTGCAGGGAGCGGAGGATCAATTTTGTTCGGCGGAACCTGACCGTGAAGTTAGCAAGAGTGGGCATAGTGGAACTCAGACGAGTTCGAGCGAAACGGACCGCCACTATTGGTGTGTGCCATGCGAGAGTATGTTTTTGACGCGTGTGGCGATGCAGGAACACCGTGATTGCGATCATCCGGATGTTGTAGTGGCGTTTCATTCAACTTAAAAATATTGTAACAAGGTTTGTGTGGATCCGCGTACCTTAAGGGCACATGTCCTGAATCTCCATTCCGAATCGGCTGTGGTTTTAGTCCGGTCGGCTGAGTGGAAATGTTCGTTTTGTGATTCGAAATTTGTGAGTGCCTATGCATTTACCAAGCACATGCGGGTTCATAATAACGGTGTAGAGAAGTGTCCGCGTTGTGAGATGGACTTTTCGCGTGTCGATTTGCACGTAGCTGGATGTAAGTGCGAGGTACGGGCTATGTTTAAACGTAGATTCGAGAATGGCGAGACGTGTAGTAAAAGTTTTAAGTTTTCCAGACAATTGGTACAACATTCGCTTTGGCATGAAAAGAAATATGTGTGTAAGTATGGTGCCAGGTTTTTTACTTAAGGGTCAATATTTAGACATGATCTTTCCGTTGGCACTATGGATCATGGTGTGTGAGGTGTTGTGAATTGTATTACTGTACTAATGTTAATTAATTGATGATATTCTAAAGATATTAACTTTTACCTTTTGGTTGTCTTGTGTATCTTATTGAGCCCGTGATGAAACGTCAAATAGGAAATAGATTTTTTTTTAATTTGGTGAGAGCCCGTTGCTGTAATGATTCTAGCTGATTGATGATTATCACTAAGCACATGTACTGCTGTGTACTTGGGTGGTGTGGACAGCTCGTATATGTTAATGTTGGTGAAAGCCTGTATAAATGTTATCGAGAGCCTGTATAAATGTTAGCGAGAGCCTGTATAAATGTTGGTGAGAGCCTGCATAAACGTTGGTGAGAGCCAGTAGGTGCCTACGCTCTTGTTGTGGGTTATTGTATATTGTTTTTCTAAACAGATGTCGCGATGTTCCTAAAATGATGACACCGTAGTATTCTATCCACTGAAGACTCATTTGAGTGTATCTAAGGTGACAAAATTATCGTCTTAATAATTTGAATGTAGTGAGATGATGTGATGTCAGTGATATTTGTACAGTATATAGGTAGTTGGACATTAGTTTTATTAACATGAGAACCTTGTGATATGAACATGATATCAAAGTTATACAAACATGAGAACTCATCGTTGTAAACATGAGCACCGCGGTGTTGTATGTCTATTACTATATTTTGGAATATTCTTTTTATCAGATTACCCAAAGATCTATTTTGTGACTGAGCTAACTGGATTGACCAAGTCTTTATGCCTATGACTAGGTACTACATGTATGCTTATGATTGTGGGAGTTTGCTACTGGTTGTACCTAATGAGATTGGACTCATGAATTGTAAGTTTATTGTTTTGAGAGCAAATCAACTTACATATACTTAAGTGTTAAGGTGCTATGGCTTGTCGGAAACAGGTATTTTACTCTCCTGTGCGAATCATGGCCGTAGAGACTGGCTTGACTCTGAGCTACATGGAAGAAGGATGAGCTTTACGTTATTTCTGTGAATACTATATTATCCTATCTGGCCTGTTTAGCATTTAGGTTAAGCAGGTTAATCTTCTACAAATAAAAGGTGTATAGAATGGGTATGTATATGCTCTTACTTTTTATATATAAACGGGGAAGGTGAGGCGTGCGTGCATATGAACTTAGGTATAAATTTAAGGCGCATGCGTCTGATACTTTCAGTAGTATAATAAAATGTGTTATTTTTTTCTCATAGTCGGGATTCTGACAGGTGTTAGGCTAGACGGTGCTCATACCTGCTCTAAAGTAATATGTGAATTTTCAAACTCGATACTTTACGGTTTTGATATATTTAGTCATTTTAAAGTCGTGCATTCCTCACCAAGTGTACGTTCAGATCTCTGATGTCGAAGTTTTCGCCTGTTGTATATGTAAGCGCTATAAAGAGGAAATGCGGATGCCGTGAGAGTGTTAGGCCTAATGTACCCATGAGTGTGTTATTTGTGAAGGCTCAAGTTACAAGATAGATCGTAATATGTGTGCCTAGGCGTTTTGAGGTTCTCAGATGAGACGAATAGAAAATGTAACGGAAAACAAGTAAATGAACGAGGTAACTAGTTAACCTGAACGTACAAGCAGGTTGTAGTGTTTGGGTACTATGTGTGCATGGTGTCTGTTCCTCTTTTTTGTATTGGCATTGGGTAGGAATGTAGATTATAACTTTTCCCATGTGCTATCTATACCTTATAGTGATGAAAATAGAATAACCGGTTTGGAATGGGCTCTGTCATATGCATGCATGCGTTGCGGGCTGTATACTAATGGGTTTTGATATTTCTGAGAAGAAAGAAAGCTGAGAGTTGTATATATGAGTTGGTAACAAGAATTAACTACTTGCTAATAATATGTAGTTTCTGGTCTTAGGATACGGTAGTCTAAAGGAAAGTGATTTTTGCTTCATAGAGTATTCGATATAAAGTGGAATCAGAATATTGGAAATTGAGAGAATCCGTTGTATCATCTGAGTGTGTGTGTTGTTCTAAAATTGAGTAAGAGATTCCTGGGCGTCTTTTTGTGAACTAATTGGATCCAGTTTTTCGGTTTCAATGCGACGTTGTTGTTGTGCTTAATTAATAACCCGGTAAAATGATGTGTCACGGTGCCCAAATTTATGAATTATACAGAAATAAAAGTTCGATTTGTTCTAGCTCGTTGTCGAGGTTGTGTACAGTCAGTCAAGTTGTTATTATTACCGTTTTGGACAGTATTTTCTTCGTATGCAATTAATTCTAACGCAGATTTAGTGTTATACTTACGATTGTACATTCTTGCGCTAGCCTATTCCGTCCAATAGTTGTGTATTCGTAGTGTGCGCTTACTGTAGAAATGGTTTCGTTGGTGAAACGAAAAGAAAGGAAAATGAGATAATAAAATAAAAGGTGTTGTTCGTTACCGACCTAAGGTGTAGACGGAAGTGGCTCTGTGTCGTCGGTGGTATGGAGGGGTGGTTTTGACGCTGTCTTGACGGATCTAAAGGGCCTCGTGTTCGTGGTTGCGACCACAACGTACGTGTTTTGGTACCTGTGTTATAAGTCCGTCTTTATGGTGAGATTATGGTGGTTACCCGAGGTGCAAGAAGTTGGGTGGACGGTTCACTTGCTAGTTCACGTTTTTATTGCGGCTGCTTTGGAATCTGGTAACAGGTTGGGTTGGGTTCAGGGACAAGGCGAAACCGGGTCACAATCCTGAGACCTGAGGGCCGGAAATAGCGATGGTGGGAGAGACTCATGAAAGAGACAGCGTCAAGACCAAGAGCCTCGAGTCTTGCTCTAAGCTCTCCTTTTATATCCACTCAGGACCGGTTTCTCCTTTTTCATTTTCCCTTACAAAGTTCTTCGAGGGTCAGGCCGCTTTGGCGCTAGTATGTTCATAGAAGGGAAAATGTGTCGTGTGAAGTGGTGGGAAAATCTCGTTATAATTCTCAATGCATTTGAGAACTTGTCCTTGTTTGGTTGTCCGGGTCATACAGGTTTCTATTTCGTGCGGATGGATTGCTTGAGACACCCTTATGGTTATGGTTTAGTTCATAACATGTAGGTGGTCCACATTTTAAATCTCAGCCAATAAGAATTTAATGTCTGGTCAACTTTTAGACCGAACCGACCTTAACGCCTAAAATATGGATTTTACATATTTGAATATTTATTATTACTATACATGGATAGTCCACATTTTAAATTTCATTAATTTTTGTGAGAATTTACTAAATGATCATATATTTGACCTGATTGACCTTAAGGTCTAACAGATGTATTTCAAACGTGAATATAGAACAATAATTATTTAGGAAGTTCACATTTTAAATTTCAGTCATATCCCAAGTAATTGAATGAATGGTCAATAATTTAATTTATTTGAATTACTTTAATTTTTGGAACTTGACATTAACCTTAAGTTCTCGAAAGTGGATACAGCCAATTCTGTTGGATATACTAATTACTCAAAACCCTTAACGGCAAGTAGCACCAGCACTCTGCACCCGGAACATAATGAGCCTTTACTGTACTCTGTGCGGACCAAAGTACCCCGTGTCAGGCAAATGAAAGAGTCGAATTTCATGCCTATTTAGAGGTTGTACACTACTACCATTAAACGAAACGAGCCTGCACGCTTTTTTTTTGTGATAAGCCATACATTCGTAATCTCTGGATTACGGGTAATAGTATTGCCGTATTTAGCTAAAGATTAGGGATTCTCATGTTATATGTTACTTCCTGAGGTACCATTATATACATAGTAATCTGAAAATGACCGTTGAACTAACACGCCTGCACTGCCGTCAAACATTTGATATGGAGCTGAGTTAGACCGGACAGGCGTTTCACGGGAACAAGCATCGACATATGTACTATTAATAGCGCGGTAAAACGAATAACTGATATTAATGTTTCTGCACAAAAAGTATAGACTTTAGCGGAAAATAAAGATATGTATAAGCGTTAATGCGTACCAGAGTTGTACCCTCTTCCTGTTCCCTACCTGAATCATATTATGAGTACCTATATATCTTCTACATATTTGCTCATTACCATACTTTGATTCGGGTAAAAATCAATAACTTTTTGATATACTAATTACAAGACTAAAACCGAGTAAACTATATAGGTAATAAGATTACTATTAGGATACTACATGCGGTTTGATAGGAAAAAGTTCCCCGCAACAGCTTGAGGGGACAAGTGGAACTTGTCCGTAGCTTTCCTCATAGAGAACCAAGGACGGACGTAGAAATATGATGCTGGAAACTAAATTTTACCGTTCAGCTGCTCATATGCTAGAAAGAAGTAGCGATGGAGTCCAGTGTAGGGCGGGGGTCGGTGAAACGCATAGCTGGTCATTTCCATTCCTTTCCTCACGTCGTTCCCAGGCACGTTCCCCACAAACCAGTGCAAGGTGGATGGGTAGGCCCTTGTTGATGGCATCAGGATCTGAGTTTAAAAAGAAAGTCCTCCATATTCTTTGTGAGCGGCATAGACCATATTCAAGTTAAACATTTTTTTATTTCTGGAAGTTGTACTTAGTAATATATATGTATAATACCTGCCTATTTCCAAGTATTTCTTACCAAGCATTATCACAGTGTAAAATTTGTCCGGGTCCGCCTCCAACGATATCACATCTGGCCGGGATTGACTATGCAAGGGCGTAATCTCGGCTCCCGATGTCATTTCAATAGTGCCATATTTAATAGTCATAAGCTGTTAGGGCGGAGTGTCAATTATGAGCGGGACAAGTCCGCTATTCTCAAACACTGAGCTCATCTTTCCGATTAGATTCAATAATCTTTCCGAAATTATCAATCATCAATCTGCTGGAGAGAGTATTTTGAAATATATACCGTGGGTACCTTACTTGTAGTAAAATACTCTTAAAATGGTTGGAAAATAAAACTTAATTATTACCTCGACACCGCTCAGGGTCCAACTACTATACTGTAGAGAAGCCTTTTGAGGTAGGTATACTGGTATACATCATAGAAGTAGGTTTGTACTAAAGAAAAATTAATCCCTATCAATCCGTATACAATAGAATATTCTCTATTCACAACCAAGAAACCGTATATGCATAGGTAGAACTCAGTCTTAACTACGTGCATATGATATAAATATTTCAAAAAGGAAGAATAATATTACTTACTGTGTGAGTCACGGCTCGGCTTCTGCTCATTCAGTCTGAATTTACAAATTAATTTAACTCTTGATGCTTGAATGCCTTATTAGCTTGAACATGACGTCGCTTTTTAACAGATTTGTAATTTTCACAACAACGCCACACTATTTTAGCTCCATTGTAAAAGAAGTAAACTATTCTACGGTACAGAACAATGAAGTAACTATACGTGTTCACGCTCACAATTCCTTTTGAAGTGGATTGCCTGATATAATTGCCTATTGTCCTCAAACCTGGCCTCAGGTAAAATTACAGGGACGGGCTTATCTCAAGGTGAACTAAATGGGTTCCCCTGTCTCAGTTTGCTACATATACACACATACATACGTACATATCACTTTTGCCTTTTGCCTTGCATTGTTACGTTGGGGTTGAGGAAAGATTTCTACCACAGAATATAAACTCTCACTCTTTTTTATACAGGTGAGGTTTCAGGATTTTTGAGGCTGGAAGGAGGCCGTCTACTTTGTATGCTTTTATACCAAGCGTTAAAGAATCTGATCTTCAGGCTCTTTTGTTCAAGCTCAGTGATGCCACAGAGAACAGAAAACGGGTCTACAGGTTTCTTATTTTTCATTGTACATATTATTATGGAGCATTACACTTGGCAACGATGAAGCACATCTTCATTCTTCATAGAGCTAAGCTTACATAAAACATCAGATAATGTATTTACAAATACCTACCAATACCTAGTGCCTAGTTCTTTAGTATTCGTTATAAAGATCCTATTCAAAAGGTGAAATTAATGTTCCTAATTACGAGTATATTCTGTATATGTATGTATACTATGTACATATACATATACCATATACCATGCATATGTACATATATATATATATATATGTATATATATATGTACTTTCCCAATGTCCCAAATGTAAATATCTGATTCTCTTGTATAATTTAATGTTTGGAATTGCTAAAACTTAGATGATTTTAAGAAAAATGTAGTGTTAGTGATTATGATTACAATTTCAGAAACCTAAACTTTCTCTATAAAAATAATTACCGAACCTCGTCTATTAATACGTTTTTGAGCAAATAGTAAATGTAACTAATTTTAACTGCCCATGCTATCCAGTTTAGTTAACATATATTCAGTTTGTCTATGTTGCGACAGGGAACGGCATAGTTATTATGGCCATATCCATAAGGATATCATGACCATGACAATGACACCTGACGAAAATATTTCGTTCTTGAAAACAATTTGTACATAGTAGATAGTACGTAGTATGAAGTCAGCCGCTTGAAGTTTATTGTGGAACGCGAATTATAATGTAAACTGAAATTACAGAACGCACAGCGTATATTTTTGGCAAATCATCATTTGTATATAAACTCGAACTGTAGATAAAGGGTCATTTTATAACCATTACATATTGCCTTCGGAAACAACTGGTCACTCAAGCACATGCCATATATTAGACTATAACCAGACAGGAAAATTTGTTTCCAGATCTAAAAAAATGTTGTTTTGTAAATGCGGCTTTCACGTTATAAAAACAAAATGACTATGGTTTGACGCATTTAGGAATTTTATACCCATCTAAGGTTATAATTTTAAAGTGTCACCTTTTCTGACTTTCCGCGTCACCTGCTTAAATAGATTGTTCCAAAGCTGTTGAAATCATTTCTTTACAATTATGCGTCTTATATTTATTAATTTATTCACCAGAAAAATTGACTTGAATTACAATTTAGTTCTTTGCACAGCATGGTGACCCATAAATGGGATTTACACCTCACTGCCTTTAGTTTAATGAGCTTAGAAAGTAAAATGATCTTAAAATAAGAAACTACACAATATTTCGTCGTTGCTTTTGTAAGCTAAGCGTATGGCAAATTATGTAGTTCTCTCGTACAAAATTTGTTTAAAAAGAAAACTGTATTTCCACTCCTTCTCGCGTCCCGCTCGGAACTACGTTCGTCGGTCGGAAAACAACAGTTTACTACAATACTATGGGAGAAAAAAATGTTGTTATTAGCAGCATCTTGCCGCGACTATTCGATCAACCACGGCCAGGCTCAGCCTCAGCATTGTAGATTGCGGCAAGACAATAGCAGGCGATGTGAGAGTGAAGAGATTAGAAAAGCTTCTCTCCACAGTATTCACTGAGGGACGGTAAAAGGCGAGAGTGAGCAAGCAACGAGAGCAAAGTTTCCCTCCACACTATTGCACTGAACTGAGATTCCGTCGGTATCTCAGTTCAGTTCCTGAGCAATACAAAATTGGAGATGATCTAATTTGTTTAAGAGTTCGAGGTACACAATTCCAAAGATCAACAGGCCTAAAGTGAAATGTTGAATATCTTTAGGTTCCTTTAGGCTTGAAGTTCATGTGGAGGTCAGTTAGCAGTGATTGCGTGTCATAACAGTGAATTTTACTTTTTAGAATAAACTAATTTGCAAAAAGTCAATTTGCACAGTTTTCCTCATTTAAAAAAATATACACAATATTTTCAAGTCACAGAGTTCTTTCAGAAACAGCCATAAGATCTAATTGCATATAGTTGAAACAATGCTCTCACACTTCTTCTTCTCAGTCACGAACGTTGCTGTTCTAATCACACGTTCAATAAGTTTGAGACTTTGATTTGTAGCCCCACCCCAGACCCAAGACATGTACCCGATAAGAGACATCACTAGAGCGTTCACAAGGTGCTTTCTGTGGTTCATTGGGATATATTGCTGTATCTTATACAGAATGTGGGTGGAATAATTGATGACTTGTTGTTGACAAAATTTAAAAGTTTTCAAATTCGTCGTGCTGCAGGCTCTGGATCATTTCAATTAAATTGGTTGTCATTGGAAATGGATAGACGTGATCCTGGCATCCTCTACAAATCACTTCCGCTGATACAAGTTCTCCTTTGGAATGAAGGACCGCGAGGTAAGTATAAATGTGCGTGTAAAGAATCGGGAATCCATGTAATGTGAGGCCAGACTTGCAGCGCGGATATTTTCTAAAAATTAAAACAATAATATTTCTGGGGTCGTATATCCGATTTCTAAATAAATCCGCTGGCTATCCATCTGAATACTGATAAAAAACCTTTGAGTTGAAGAAATATAACGACTCCGCACCACTTTTGATAGGATTTAGAATCCCGTAGCAATAGGCCTGCTCCCAAGTATTCAAGTATTCCGGCGTTTCAAACTGTCCATACTTGTCAGCCTTGGCGTGAGATCAGCAATCGTTCAAGAACGTCGTCCCTGGCCGGCGTATTGTATCCTGCGAAGGCGTGCCGCGTGCCCGTCCACCAATTGAAAGGCGCTCCTGTCGAAGCCTGACACATTAAATGTTATCGACTCGGCGGCAGTGGCGGCAAGGCAGAGTGGAATTATAAGCCTTAGTAAGTCGCGTTTGCTCAGATTAGCCGGAACGCCATCATTTCTGTTATTTGCTTTTCTGAAGATTCTGGATTGTTAGCCAAAATTGAAACAGGACGGTCGGAGCTCGGGAGCAGTTCTGCCAAGCTAAAGACCGTCAACCGACCCCTAGAGGGGCCGGACGATTGGAACTCCTTTACAATTGGGATTTCGATTTCATATCCTTACGAAATTATTAATTAGGTTATTAAGGAATGCAAACGGGTTAGGAAGTTCATTTGTTGAAAGATTGGAAACGGGGATTGGTTCCACGCAATTCTAGGTGCTCCCAATTACGAACAAGCGATTGAAAACATGCATAGGTCGACACAAGGTAGAAATAATCTTCCCGACTCTGGGGTTGATGTTATGATAATTTCCTAATGACAGTCAGCCTTCGTGTGACTTTAGAGCGGAATATTTACTTAGAAACCCGTCACGACTCAAACATCCGCAACGCCTACCTTCCAAAGTCCAATAAATCAACCTCTGTTTTTATACATATGAACATTGTACATCAACAGTTTAATATTTTCTCATGTCAGCTGTGCCTATAATCGGCAATCAGCTCCAACAGGTCCGAAAAGATCGGATAGATGGATTACCGGCTCAAATTATCGGATAATCTTCTAATTTGATTCGAACACCAGCCGACGTAGGTACTTCATGCGAATGTCATGTCCGTCCGTACACAGCATAACTCATAGACGGTATGGAAGTAAGAGATTAGATTTCCGTTCTTTTGCTAATTGTCAGCTAAGGTTGTGCCTCATACAAGATGGTTGACCCTCACTGCATTATATGTAGCAATATTGGTTGTTATACATAATATATGTGATTGAAATTATTGTTTAGAACTGCTGAAAGATTTATACAATTTTATGTAGCGCACGCAATTACAAATGACACGTTGTTTTAAAACCTTCATAACACTACAAGGGCACAGTTAACTATATTTAATGTATGACTAACTGAACAAGCCTTAACAGTTAATTACTTAATAAAGTGTACTTTGATGAGAATAGACAATAGTGGACACTAAAAACCGAAACAAATATACATTCAATGTAAAAAGGATATACATACAGAGAGTCGAACCAGAAGAGATGGACTAATCACGTCAATCTTCTGTCCAACTTGCACGCAAAAAGTTGAACCAGTTCAACTATTTTTCTGCAGCTTCCAATTTGGATGTAGAGGGCCCACAATATGCATGCTAACGAAATTGGGCGTTCACACTGGCCAGCTTGAGTGCAGATATGCTGACATGAGCTTATATGCATCCAAATATGTGCACCCAAATATTTGGTCTGTAGTAGGCTTAAGGCGCGCTTCCAGATTCTCCAATCACTCTCTCACGCTTCAGCTCCGACGGCTGATCAACAAAATATTTGCGGATTTCCGATACCTAGAAGTATTGGAAATAAATATTATATTCTAGTAAGAATAGCGCTAACGGGTTTGCTTGCCCGTTCGTCAATAAAACTAATACCTAAAGGGGTCATTGGTATGGAGCCCGTTGTTAGGGCGATTTGTAGTAACAATTGGGGAATGGGCATTGAGATCTTCCTCACTAACCACTGCTACACTAAATACTGCTACAACA
>JAQFZY010000847.1:0-20782 GCA_034696285.1 Hypogastrura burkilli | reverse complement strand
AGAGCCAACAGCGCTAAGCGGCGGAGCCGCGTGCGCAAGTATAAGACACGAGCCGAAGGCGAGGTCGTTACTTGTAAATCCTATTATCTTGATCGCGTATCGCGTATCATCATTCATCATAGTCCAGATTGGGATTTAGTGAGTTTTAATTGGGTTGTGATTTAATTGATTTTAAGGTGTTTATTCCATTTTGCGAATCAGATCCGATCAAATTGAAGTGGTGTTTAATTCTGCAGTTAGTTTTGACAATTGTTTTTCACAATTGACCTAAATTCTATTATAGTTGGATCCTATTAAATCACATCACAGTGAGGTGCGATTTAATTGGATTTAATTTAGTGGCTGTTATCGGAAAATTGTTTACCCCACTTGACCTATAGCCCATCAGACTGGGATCCAATTAAATCCAACTAAATCCCATCACACTGGGATCCTAATCGTTAAATGATATTCCCAATAATTAAATCCCTCTAAAGTCCATTAAATCCCAATATTACATAATAAGTCTTATTAAATCACACTCCTATTAAATCACACTAAGCCCGTTAATTCACATTCACAGTCACACTAACGTCAATTAAACCACAACCCGAATAAATGTTAATCCTATCAGTCAAGCATCCCATTAAATCCCCCTCCCTCCCATCCAATAATGTTAAACCAATATCACATTGAATCCCACCAAGTCCCATCCGCGGATGATAAATCTTTCATAAAATCAGGAGCTTCCTGATAAGTAACCAGGATAACCAATCCTTCTTATCCCCCTTCTTTCTATTATTGTTGGCAAAAATGTTCCTGCAAACCTGGGTATGATATTATGATAGATTTTCCACCCACGGTCCCATAAAATCCCAATCCCATCCGACAACTCTGTTAATGGGTAATATTATGTCATACCTTCCGTAACGTCCTCTAGATTAACCTCGAGGTCCCCCTTTACTCGAATGAACTCTTCTTCGAGCCCATGTTTCCGGAGAAGTTCCATTGAGTAGTTAGCCCCTGCCTCGAGATGATCCCGGATCTCAGCCTCTTCACTCAGTTCCTGCCCATTCTTAATCCAGTCACGAGCCAGAGCCACAGAGTCCGCCTCCTTCTCAGCCTCAGTCTTTGTGGAGGCTGACATGAGGTTGGATTGGTAAGCAGTGAGGCTGAAAAAAAAGGGTCAGAGTTCTAATGGGGTTCAACAGTGCCAGGCGTCGCCTTTGAGTACCTCACAGCAACGGTCCGCCAAATCTTCAAAAAGTTTTCCACGTTCTCAAACTTCGTTGTGTCCTTAGCCTTGAGGAGCAGAGACTCCACCTTACCTTCTTGTGACTGGAGCGTCTTTAGTTTGATCCGAATCTGTTCAAGGCTCTTCTTGGGCTGGGCACTCGGATGGGCCATTGCCACGGTCAGGAATTGGGAGTAGGCCTGGAAACGGGTGGAACAGAAGATGAGATAGATTCCACATTATTGGGTGGGGTTTAATGGGATTGATATTTACCGAGATTTACAATGAATTAAATGGGATTCTAAATTAGTGGGAAGTAATAGAATCCCATTGTGATGAGCTTTAAGTCAAGTGGGATAAACTACTTTCAAAAATTACGGCCGAATAAGATCCCACCCGCGGTGCTGGAATTTAATCAATAAGGTGGGATTTGGAATGTGGAACTTCAATCCGATTAAATCCTATTATATGCTATCCTAATAAATCCCATCAAATTCTAGCAAAGAATCGCAACAAATCGCATCAAATCCAATCAAATTTGAATCCCAATAAATCCCATTAAATTCTATCAAATTCGAATTTCAATAAATACCATTAAATCTTAATAGGTACCAAACAAGTCAATTAAATCACTAGCCAAATAAATCCCAATAAATAATATTAAGTCACTAGCCAAATAAATCCCAATAAATAATATTAAGTCACTAGCCAAATAAATCCCAATAAATCCTATTAAATCACTAGCCAAATAAATCCCAATAAATCCTATTAAATCACTATCCAAATAAATCCCAATAAATCCTATTAAATCACTAGCCAAATAAATCCCAATAAATCCTATTAAATCACTACCCAAATAAATCCCAATAAATCCAATTAAATCACTGCCCAAATAAATCCCAATAAATCCTATTAAATCACTACCCAAATAAATCCCAATAAATCCTATTAAATCACTTCCCAAATAAATCCCAATAAATCAAACTAAATCACAATAACTAGAAATTAAATTAAATCTCACTAAATCCCACTGTTGTGCTTGGATTCAATCCTGATACTGAGATTCAAAATATTTAACTCTAATACCTACATAGATTGTGTTCAGTGAAGTTGAAAAGACCAAATACAAAACCTTCATAAACCCCTCAAACTATGACCTTTGATCTCAACCAAAGACCTCAGAATAGTTTGCCCTTACTTTCAAAATATCCTCCATAACGGCCAGCTCAGTCTCGACCTCTTTCTCCAGCAGCAGATGATCAATGAGGCCCCGGCGGGTCTCGAGTAGGTCCTTGACCCGCCCAAAATCCGACCCGAGGTCCACATCCTCCTCGTCCCACTCGCTCATTTCCAAACTGAGGTCCTCCCAGAGAATCAGCTGTTCATCCACAGAGAGCTCGTCAAAGGTGGACGGGCCGTCGGGGCAGCAGAGGAGGGACTCCGTTCGCTGGAGCCAGCTCGTTAGTTCGGGCGGAGATCGCTTGGAACGTTTCCGGGCCGGAGATGGATCCTAATTAAGAGTCCACCCAATTAAAACAATTGTTAGAATTCAATCTAAACAGCTTTTAAGGGCATGCAAATGGGAAACAACAAACAACCAACCTCAACCTCCGACATCAGCAAAATGTCAATCATCTCAATCCCGATCCCTCCCTTTGACTTGCTGGCCTAAATGTACCAAGGCCACAAACCACATCATGCAAGTTAGCGTAAAGAATTCCAGGCAATTACTGTAAGAAAACTACGAGCTTAACTCATTATTACTACACACAAGATATATATTCAAATAAATTAATTTCAAATACGTCTTAATTACGAGAAGCAGGTCATAATTCGAAGTGACGAGTTATACCGACAGTGCAGAGTAATGCTATGCAAGTTCAAAATTCAAGTTTTAGGGGATTTTTTTTTAAGTAACAACACCAAATACCAAAATAAAACCATCACACTGCACATTGGTAAAAAACTTACCCTTTGTCCCTGGGCCTCCAAAATACCCTCGAGGGCTTCGACCCGGTCACCGATTCCCTCTACAGCTGCAAAGAATTCCGGGAGATCACCCAGGAGCGGCTGGATCAAGTCTTGGAACTCACCAATCTCAGTCCTTTTTGTCTCCAGTGTTGATTGGAGGAGCTAAAGATAAAGATCGGAAATCTAAGAACAGGCCACTCAATCAATTACAATTTATTCCTAGACTATTTTTCCTCTCAGAAAGGTATAAGATAACATTTTTCTGGCCGACGTCCAAATCTAATATTCACTTGCTAACTGAACACTGAGCATAATAGGGCTTACCAATTCATGAAGTATTTGAATGTCCATGAAAGGATTATACTACGAGACCACTCAGAAATCTTATATGACTGACCTTGACCTTCTCGTAGCGGGCCACGGCTCCTTCCGAATTTGCTTCGACTTCCCTCAAGCCAGTCTCAATGTTGTCGACCCAAGCCTGAAGTGCCTGGACCTTCTCCTTGTACTCGGGCAGGAGCTCTTTGGCCTGCTTAAGTGCTTCCCCACGCTTCTGAGTCCAGGAACAGACGTGAGTCCAGCGCTCGCTCAGGGCCTGGAGCTGATCTTCCATGCTGTTCGCTGCAATTAACAATAACTTACGAACGGTTCTAAAGGAGGGGATACTGGTCAGAATCAACTTGTTTAATCCACAGCTTACCTCCTGCCTCATCACCCCCACCCCCCTCAACCACAACCACTAAGTTACTGAACTCCATGACCCTCTCCTGCATCTCCAGAATGTCGACGTGGAGGTCCTTGTGGAGCCCGGCCTGCTCACTCACGTTGTTCCAGTTAACGCTGCCCATTCTAGAGATCCGGTCCTCAGTCACCGTAAGAAAGGACTTGAGTTTCTCCAGTTCTGAGTTCTGGAGGCTGTGGAGAACTTCATGGATTCTGAAATTCAAACACAGCCAATTTATTATTCAGTAATTATTCAGTGATACATACTTTACAAAGAATTTGAATTGTATAATAAAATAACTCACTTTTTCTGCCTGTCCATGGCCTTAACCCTCACTTCCTCCCACTTGTCATTCAGAGTCTTCATTTGGAGCCGAACCTCATCTAATTCATGTGGAGGGATTTTAGACTCTTGGAGGAGGCGGGTCCCTTCGTTGAGCACGGCGCCCACGTTCTCTTGGTGCTCTGTCAGCGTGAGCAGGAATTTCTGGAACAGGATTAACAGGTAGGGAATGTATCCTTCTTACTTTACTGCTTCAAAGCAGCTTGTGTGTATTTTTTAAATAATTTTTGCAGAGTAACCAAAATAATTAGTGGAATCAAGTCGTCTTTTGCACTTAAACTCAAAAATCAAACGCTACAGGTGACAGTTTTGTTTTGCTTTACAAAAAAACATTTTTCAGCACAATTATTGGTTTATACATTAAACTATATATTTTTAAGCGGCTAAAACTAACATAATCTAATCCAACCTAACCCTATAACTAGACCGAGTCAACGTCTCCTCAATTTTACATTTTCTGTTTAAGTTGATATTCCGTGACGTAGTAATACGAAATTATGCTTGTCCCATTAAGGATGAGAATATACATACCTCATGGTCATGAAACTGCCCTTTGACCTCTCCCAACTCCTCACTGATTTCCTCCATGGAGCCCAGGCGGTCATCGGAAATGAGGAGCCAGGACAGGATCTCCTCCACAAGATTCTGATAGGAGGTCAGTTCCACACTGGGCACGTTCAGCTTGGCAACCTCAATCTTGATCTCTTCCTCGAGGTCCTCCTTATTAGGGAGCGGGGGCGGCTCAAGCCCGGCCTGGGCCAGGCTCTGGAATAGGCACATGATGTACATCATCACGGACTTCTTGTCTGGAATCGCAACGTTTACGTCTGAAACAGAAAAAGAGAATCCAGATTCAGAATTCAGAATCATTAAATAAAATTATGCGGAATAAATACCTTCTGGGTCCAATAGCTTCTCAATCCCTAGCTCCTTGTAGGCTATCTCAAAGACGGCATCCAGCCGCTGGTCAACATCCTTAGCTGCTATTACTGCAAAATCAATAATTTCCGGCCTCCAGCGATGGATGAGGGCTGCAAATCCCAGCCCGTCTGACCACGACGTCGAGAAATTCTTAATTTCTACACCGGGATACGGGGAAGTGTTCGTGCAGCACCAATGCAAGAGTGCCTTCTCAAGGTTGGACTGGTGAGTACTTGCCATGAGCCCTTTCATTATATCATTAACCTACAATAAAATGGATAAATAGTTTCACTTAAATATTTGAATGGGCGTAATTAAAGAAGTTACTATTTATATTGAACTGTTTTACTATTTGCATTAAATTCTATTGCATGCAATTTCATTACCAAAGAATTTTCTTTCCTCGAATGAGTCTATTAATGCGTTATAAGTTATAATGGATTAGGATCTAATTAGGAAGACATTGAACGTACCTACATGATATAACATGTTATACAGTGGAAAGTTCACAAATCTAAATTAACTTCTTTAAGTAATTTCAAAATTAATTAACTTACGAAATCGCAAGTAACACAATTCAATTTAAATAGTAATGAAGTTAAATGTAAAAATGAGTAATGTAAATAAGTAGTTGTAATAGAATAATGTCGTTAAATACTAACGAAGAAATTCTAATTTTTAACGGGTCAGAAGTGTGCATGAAGTATGAACTCTGAGTCACCTGCCAATGTAGGAACACGCTCCAGCTGAGGGCCAGCGTGATCTTCCCGTTCCCGTCCACAATGTCATTGTTGCTGATATTTACGAGGCGGACGTTATTTTCCTTGAGGATGTCCAGGGCCCTCGACACGTTGTTCAGATGATGGACCCTCATTCGTCCCCGCTCTCGTTTCTGTAATAGTCCGTGTTATAGAGTTAATGCTAATACGCTTATTACTAAATTACTACTCCTGTTCTGTCTTATGTCCATGGCTCATGTAGCATGAAATATAACAAAACAACATGGTTCACAGTTTAATGTATAAGGAAGTATGTTATAATTGGGCCATGGGCAGAGTACACAACTTACGTAAGTCTTGTTTGTGAGGACTTCGAGGAGGGCGAGGAGCTTGGTTCCGTCCCGCAGGTCTGTGAATAGGTCTTTGACAGGCGGGTGTTGGACCTTGGCCAGCATGGAGTTGATCCATTTCGTCTGTGTCTTCTTCTGGATGTCCTCCCGCTCGTCTAAGGGCACGGAAAGGTAAACAAATGGAATAAGTAACATATATAAAATCAAGTATACAAGTAGGCGGAGTAGGCAGTACATTGACATTGTCTCCCTAACTGAAGCTCGTTTAGCCTGTCAACGTGTCAACGCTGTAGATTCTGTAGATAACTAGAACTCCTTTCACAACATTAATAGACGAGAACTCAGTCCACGTTTCTACATTTTGTCATTTGACCTTTCCATTGATTCTATGTCTGTAGGCTGTACTGTACTAGGTATATACCTCTTCATATGAACTACAAACTATCGTGGTACTGTATGCTGTACTGATTGAGTACTGAGCAATTAGACATTATACTAATAACGCAACGCACAAGTCTTAAGTGTCAAGAGAAACCACGCCCTATGACATAACATACATAAACATACTGAATATGACCCTTTTCTGTTTTCACGCACAACACATTGACACCACGTGTTGCGTAGTGCGTAGTATGCTGTATGCTGCTCACTTGTACTGTCTTACAGTACAACTAGATGTACTAGTACCTATTATGTACAACGAATTAGTGTATTTACATTCACATTTACTAAATAAAAATAAAAAAGTAAGTAAATATAAAGCTACTAAGTCATTCTCATTGTGATGATGTTAAATAAATATTGTACCAAAGTAAGTCTCCATCCTGTGTCAGGAACGTTTAGGGCGGGAGTAGCTGCCTGTGTCAATGTCACAGAGTTCACTAATTTATGTCCATTCGTAAATTAGTTTGCGTAGCCATAATCCACCGAGACCGAATACCGGAAATTAAAGGTGCAACAGGTAGAAATATTTAAAGTGAATGAGTTTGAGCCGAGGCGCCTTGTAGGCTCTTTATTGGCTTAGGCTCAGGAATTGTCAAAATTGGGGCAAAATTGAGAGTCGGCTCAGATCAACAAAAGGATGAAAATTAACAAGTGTTAAATGTTATTAAACGACAAATATTGCTCGGGTCGAGTATGGAGTATTGAATTGTAATTTTAACGGAATTATGAATACTGTAATGTAAGGTATGTAGAAACCTAATGAAACAATTCTGCTACAAACTGACCGTATATTATTTCCTCATTTGTCATTTTTCTGGGGGCTAAAAGTCTGTCTTTGGGGGAGGGGGGCTCCAGTACTTAATTTTTATTTACGGTAATACTGTAATTATTTGCGCATCTGTATAGTATTTTGATGTGGGCTAAAATTATTTTTTTTCATGGGCAGCACTAATATTTAAGTCTTAGCTTGGCTCGAGTAAATAATAAGTCAATTATTGGCTTTTAAAGAACCAAGCATACACAGCATACACTGCATGGGTTTTGGCCTCCCGGTTAGAATTTTACCAAAGTTTGTACAATATTTTAATAGTTAAATCTATACAGGGCTTAAATGGACCTCGGGTCGATCCGACCAGTAGCTTAATACCTATACGCAATATTCGTATGGCTATTGCTGTATCAAAAAAATATACGAGAAGATGTTGGTTGTTGGTATTCCGCGGGATCATTGTAGCTAATTATTCAACTTGTAGTACAGTATATTTGATTCAAATTATAGGCCGTTTATGCTTTCGGTAATGTTACCTTTCTTCATTGTCTTTGGATTGTGTAATTTGATAATGTAATGTGAATCTCATGCCTAGTTAATACAATACTAGTGAACCTAATCCATGGAGTTCTATTTATGTCAATCTTTGAATTGCATTGATGTGTGTAGTTATAGCCGTTAGGCATTTTGAAAATCTTAACAAATACTTATGCCTAATTTTATTCGGATAGCTTTGGATTTGGACTAAAAAATAAATGGATCAATTCACTATTAAATGCAGCTGACAAGGTAGCCCATATTTTATTATTTCAGATTCAGACTTAAATTAATACATCAACCGGTGACTTAAATATTTCACTGGAATCGGCCTTAGAAATTGAGCCTCGAGCTCTTAATGGAACTTATCATGCTCTTCGGGATCAGCTTCCTATTAATGTACTCCAGCGTTCCAAAAGTGTTCCGGAGCTGTGACTCACAGTAATGGAACAACCAGCCCTGGTACACTTTGTCCCCTTGGTCCTCCGACCCAAAGACCTGGCTCACCATCTCACTCTGACCCTCAGAATGAAGCGGACTGGCCCCCTGGATCATTTCCAGGACCTCCTTGTACCGCTCCCACCAAATCCTTGAGCCGGACTCCCGCTTCGAACAGAATTCTTCCCATGTTGGGGCAGCCTTTCTGCCGGGCCCTGCTTCACAGTTCTGCTGCCGCTTGAGCTCCTTGGCCCTGCCCTTCTCCACAAGCTTCTCCCATTCCAGTTTATCCTGCTGAAGGACGTGAGCGTAGGGGCCACCGGCGAGCCCCTCATTTTTGAGACAGGCCGAATTCTTGAGGGCAAGGAGTTCGAGGAGCGGGTTCCGGAGCCCGAGCCCGCCCAAGCTCAGCGGCCAATAGATCCAGGCATCAATGAGCCCGCCAGGGGAGGACTTGAGGATCTCAAACTGAGCCTCCAGAGCTCCGGCCGGATTCCCGCCGTAGGCCCCGAAGGCCGCCGCGTGAATGGCCGAGAGGGCTCGGATCATTTGGTCCACATGCTGTTCCCCGAAAATGAGGGCAGGGGCTCCGAAGTTCCGGAGGAAGAAGGCCAGATACTTGTTGTAGACGTTGACCCATTCCATGACGGAGCCTGATTTCCGGAGACAAGTCTTCATTTCATCGATTTTTGGACTCAGCTTCTCTTGGGCAATCATAAAGAGCCCATTGGGCTGGAGCTCAAGGAGCCCCCAATGGATATGGTTCTGGCTCGGGAAGCCAGCTAGAGGACCCACCGTGACCCCTGACCCTGTCACGGTGAGCCCGCTCTTCTCCGCGTTAAATTGGAGACCGAGGATCCTGGCATAGGCGGCCATGGAGTCCCAAGCACCCTGCACTTTGGCCGAGTCATGGTGCCAAAGGAAGATATCATCGTGGAGGCGGTAGAGGTCAATCCCGGTCCGGGCCTTTACGCCGTACTCCATGGCCCACATTAGGGACTCCCCGAAGAGCTCAGAGAGGGCGTGAGAGATGGGGACGCCTTGGGTCCGTACGCGTGGCTCCTCTTCCGGCCCAAACTGCAAAGGGGTGGCCAGGAACCGCTGGAAAAATTCAAGCCAGACTTCAGGAACTCCAAAGAACTTGAGAAGAGAGTATATGGCGGTGTGGTTGAGAGACGGCCCGAACCACTCGATGTCCGTATGGAGCGCCGTCAAGGAGGAGCCTGGGCGTAGTGCCGAATTAAGCTGGATTTCATTGGCCAGGAGATGGAGGAGGGAGTGTTTGATTTGGATCGGGCTTGGTAGGCCGTTATTGGCTTGACCCTGACCTTGACCCTCATCGTAAGGAACCCGCCGTGCCTGTTGCTCTACAGAGTCCGGCAGGATGCTCAAGAATATTTCCTTATGCTTGAGCCTTCGATGGGCCTCGATAGAGTTCCCGGCCGGAACCTTGGGCTCAAGCTCGTAGTAGGCCTTGCTGAACTTCCGCTTAAAATGGGCCGACCAGGCCGTCCCAATGTACTGGAGGAATATCCCGGTGACCAAGTCCTCGTCCATGAAGGCCCGGAACCGCCCACTAATGTCTCGGCGTACGTCGAGCCGGACGGGCCCGGGCCAAGTCCAGCGGCCCAAGTTGCGCAGGCGTGAAGTGAGCAGGCTTGAGAGCTCCTCAACCACTTCCTTGTTTCGGGCCAGCTCCTTGAGCGTCGCGGCCTTTTGGGGGGAGAGGGCGTTGGAGGCCAGGAGCCCATGTATGGAGGCCACAATGTGATTCGGCTGGATGACTTGGGTCTCGTGTAGCTGGGCCCCGAACCTGGCGGATGCTTCCACAAACTTTTCCCACCGCTGCCTAGCAACGACGTCAGTCTCAAAATTGGGATTAAACGTAGCCCTTAAATGCTGGCCGAAGTCCTCAGAGTTGAAGTGAGGCAGGTCAGAGGCAAAGAATCTCCGCCGCATTTCCTCCACTGTGACCTCCTTGTCCTCCCCGTCCAGCTCAAGGTCAGCCGGCCCCTTCTGGCTCTCCATGCCGAACCATTGGGAGAGCACGGAGCCGTAGAGGAAGGCATACTCCCGCTTCTTGAGCTCAAATTGGATCGTGGCCCTGAGGTTGGCGGTCAGGTCCTGAACGTGGCTCCGGCTCAGGCCGGCCTGGTTCTCGAGGAGGACCCTGAGGTTGGCCAGGCTGGCCTCCAGATTGCTCGTAGAGGAAGAGGCGGCATGGGCCACGGGGGCCTGGGTCAGGGCATCAGACAGGATCCGAACTTGCTGGAGAGGATCGGGTGTGAGGGGCAGGAGGGCAAGGGCACGCCCATAGTGAGCCGCCATAAGGTCCCGCTCCGTTCGGAGCTCCTCCAGCTTGGCCGAGGTCACTTGGTGGATTATGGATTGGAGGGAGGTCATGATGCAGGCCCGCTTTCGTACGAGTGTTCTAATTCTTGTGAATTATTGGCCGCACCGGGATTCGGGATACGCCCTAACCTTAGCTGAATCAGGTAATTGAGTCGGAATCCGAATATTTGAAGTATTTGACACAAACAGACTGTGATCCCAAATCCCAAACCAGCAGGAATGATGAAAATGCAGCACTGATGTAACGCTACGTCTTATTATATGGACTCACTTCAGCTGACTCTCGGCTCTTACTATGTATCTTGCCGAACGAACACATGGATTCATACTGTACATACATACATATAACGTTGCTATATTACTCATCATCATTAAGGAACGGCTTTCGACATAAAAGCATATTCTTATGACGTATGACTACAAATGTCCACAAATTCGGTCAGTACGACCTCATAATATCAATATGCAGTTTTATTTGACATATTTTAGCATATTTTGGACTTTTACGACATAGAATCATATTTTACACTTTTTGCGTTTTTAGAGCATAAGGAAAAATAATGTGTTTCTTTTTAATTTTGGTGACTTTTTACGCTAAAAATTATACTTTTACAACCAAAACTTCAAAAACTTCTCGCCTTCGGCACTGTGTGTTTATTTTAAATACTAAAATACTTAATTTGTTAAATATATTAATAGTTTCGTGCGCGTAAATGCGTATTTCTCCCGGCACATTTTATGCTTGCGCGCATAACTAATTTTTTCGGCATATAATTTATTTTTTAGAGCATATTTTATGTTTTAAAAGCAGATTTTGGGGTTTTTATAGACATATTTTCCGTTTTTAAGGGCATATTTTGACTTTTTTTTAGGGCGTAATAACGTCATATTTCAAGGTTTGTTAGGGAATATTAACCCGTTCCTTAATCATCATCATCATCACAATAGTACTACCTATCTCAGGGAATAGCAAATAACAAGGCACAGTAGGCAAGAGTGGGCAGAGGGAAAAAGGATGAATATGCTAGTCAAGGCGTAAACGTTGGACTAACCTAACACTAACACAACGTAGCTTTGCAGTGTATTAAAACCTCACCTGATATTAAGGCCCGTTCTAAAGCTAAGTTAAGCTAAGCTAAACGTTTCGGCCGGTTTCCTAACCCATTGCAGTGAAAGCAAACGTTTGGCCCCATTGAATTTTTGCAGAGCGTCTTAAAATCATTTTTCTGGCACTTTATATTGCTGTCGAGCTTGGGAGACATCAGACTACTATATTAACTGTATATAGTACGCCATATAGTATTGGCTGTTAACTATCTTTTTTTACGATGTTACAATATGAATAAATCACAGAAACAGTGGGTTGTAGCTTAGCGGCTGTTTTAACTATCAATTTACATATGTATATATCATCATGATACATACATATACATACATAGGTCTTTAATTACGTCACTGCTGCCAATGTGCCAGCGTAATAAATTAATCATTATAATAAGCCGTTTAAAATTGGCTCAAAACTGTATTGATTTACTGTTTTTTGTATGAAATTTAATTATTTAATTAATTTTCGATTATAATGCATAGTTTGCAGATAGGTTAGGAAATTGGACGTTATGTATTGAAATTGGACATTGGACGTTATTGAAATCTATTGCTTTCAATTCTGGCTCACTTAGCAGTAGGCTCTACAACATAATTTTCTGATCTTGCCAATAATGGTTCAATTTATTTGAAAATTGAATGGCTAGAAATTACTTAAAAATTAGAATCGAAGCATTTGACATACATTTTATAGGAGTGGAGAGGTCCGTAAATCACCATAATTAATTAACTCCAGAGCTCCCCTGTACATTAAGTATCCAATAATTCAGGTTAGACAGGGCGTACCTTCATCAGCATTCAGCTCGGCCTTACTCCGCTTCCTCAGCCCATTATGTGTCGGGATAGATGACTGCTTCATGCTGACTTAGGGCTGGGCAGGTGGAAGAGACATTAATTTAACTTTATCCGTTTTCCCGTGCTATAGGCCTATTATGCTCTCCTGAACCTTTCACTCCAGTTCATATGTTGATATGAACAGCTAATCCGGGTTGGGGCGGCGGAAACGGGCTCAGAACCTCTTACGATTGTTTCTCAATAAATCCTTTTGTCCGCCTTCCGTCCGCCCTATATACTTTTGATGGGGGAGCGCCTATCCAGTCTACCTTACCTTTTAAATTATATTCCAATGCACTTGGCTCCCTGGTCCGCCCAACTATGCGGGAGTCTGGGTCCTCGTAAAAGAAGACGTTCATGACATAATGACGCTGTGCAGGAGGACGCCGGAGGATTCGGTCCTCCTTGAGCCCGAGCCAAGAGGCCTGGACCGAAATAGAATCAACTATTGTGGTTGTTGTCACTACTAGTCACTACGGAGGCCGGGTCCGTCCTGGGCTCCGGAACACGACGGATGCGTATGGGGATGGGCACTTTGTATTTACATTTTGGAGTAAATACAGTACTATATGTACAGTATGTATGTACATATGTATACTACAAGATCCGTCTACATACAATGCGGCCTTTAAAACGCGTGGGGGCGACCGCATGAGCATGCACCCCAAAAATGCGTGAGAGTAATTGTTTTCACAAGTTTCCGGAGATGATTTCGGTAACTGAAGTAAACAGTTTTGATTAGGCCTAATATGCATAGTTAGAGAAGTACAATTATAAGGTTATCCCGTAGAGGCCTAGTATGGGTATGGGCCACTCTATGCGAAATGCTCAACTTTTTGCAACGACCTGTCCAATAGCTGATAATATGTAACCAGTAAATTTCGAGTCTGGCTTTTGTTACTATTATAATTCCGACTTTGTCCGGGGAGGGTCAAACATATTTTATAAGCCAAATACCAACGGAAACTGAGCAAAAATGCCGCTTATGTCGAAGAATTATTAAGTATAATGTTATTGGACTATTTCCAATAATTTGTATGTGTTATCAGTTTAAGTCTAATTTCTAGACAGATAACCGAATTTTGAATTCAAAGTGAGGTGCTGCCTTACATGGCTCGGAGCTCTTCCGCCAAAATCCAAATAACGTGGTTTGAAGTTTTTCAGAAATGTAATAACTACATATATGTATAATGTATATCTAGAGTAAAGCTTAACCGCACCGCAAAGCTCCATCTATCAACTGCACGCCAGAGATGGTTGGAGTGCGTTTATGCCCTGATGCGCTATTTCATGCCTCATTAAATTTTACATTACGAAACCATCTTCACAGAGCTTTCCGTTGGGAATGCCAAGGGCATGTTGCTAATTAGGTCAACCGAATTTCTGTAACCTAGCCTAGGTCCTACTTAAATGAAAGGATTGATGCCAAAGCTGAATGACATAGAGAGCTGCAGTTCACTAATTTAGATTTCGGTATACCCGGATTGAGATTGAGGAGCGCGAGCCTGGACCTTTCAAAGTCATAATGTACTGCTGAGCCCAGTGTTTCGAGTATTTATCAAGTGATAAATATCACGCCGATAAAAGTGTATTTTAATCACTTTTTATCCGAGGGGTTTGCTGATAAAAGGTGATGAAAAGTGATACAAACTATTTTACGGATAAATCGAGGTGTGGTAGGTTGAGAGAGTGGAAATAAAGAGTGAAAACAAGCGCGGTTTTTCAATTAGGTCTGTAATGTTTCAAAGAATCACAATAGTTTTGTAATCGGCATGACTAAAGTGTACAGATCTACATAGTTAGACTATACAGACGTCTGGCTTCTCTCGTGTGAGCCTTCTGACTTCTGGTGGTACGCGAGGGTTATCTCGGCTTAGTTTTACAGAGTTGGTCGATTATTTGTCAGGAAATTTCAGGTTTATTTGAATTTAAAAATAATTAATGGGCTCCTATTATAGTGAATTATAGCTAAAAAGAGAATATGTAGTTGAGAAATCGTCGTTGTAACCAAAAGTGGCAATTTAATTCGTTCTGAATTGTTTATTTTAGTGTAATATAGGGTTGAGTATATAGAGAGCGCCATTTTTATCCCTTTTATCGTTTTTATCACATTTTATCAATAAACGATAAAAAGTGATAAAAAATGTGCAAAGTGGTAGAAAGTCGAAACACTGGCTGAGCCCCTCTACCGAGGAAAACCTTGGACTCTTGTGGAAAGGAGAAGGGCGGTAACCAGCCAACCAGCCCGTCATTACTCATTTATCTAAGTTTAGTATCGGGAGGCTCTTTCATATTTAAATGGGGAGAAGATTGGTGTATAGGGATCCAATATTTGACTCACGCTGCTCCTCCCTCATTTTCTCGACGAAGGCCTCCAATTCATCTTTCTTTCGGCACGTCTTCTCCAGGTCCCCGCCGCTCGAAGCACTCTCACTTCGTTTTCGAGGGAAATTGTAGCTCATTTTGGGGGAGATCTACCAGGAAACACAAATCAAAGTCCTGCTGTCAAACTAAAGTTAGGATCATCTTATTTCGAGTCGCATTTTTCATACGAAATATCAATACTAAATTATTTTAAACCAGGCTCACATTATAGATGCGATTGTTAAGAATCTAAGAAAGAATAACGTAAATACTAGCGACTACACTACTGTACATAATAAATATTATACATTGAAGGATTAATGGCCGGCGAATCCGTAGGAAGGAAAGTCCTAATTATGCGCATCCAGTTATATGGGCAGCGAGTACAGTCCAATTATGCACAATATATGCAACAGGCCATAAGATGCAGAAAATGCGAAACTATTTAGTAGGCACTTATCTACTATGTAGATGTTTGAAACACTAGAGCTTTTATGTTTGGTCACAAATTGGTCACAAATTAGGACACTTTGATGCTACAAACAGTACAAGGTAACAAAACACGCATACATACCAGTTAGGGAGAGTTCATAAAGTACGTACAGGAAAAATCTCGATTTTTGACCCCCACCCTCCCTAAAATACGAAATCGTACGAATTCTGGTATCCCCGCCCCCCCCCCCCCTAAGTACGTACGGGTTTTGACTAAAAATTCGTAAAAAATGGAATACTAGCTTAACACTTAAAACTCTATTAAATAAACTTTTCTTTATAGTATTTGAATATTAGGTACAAAATTAAGCATACCAAAGTTCAAAATATATAAGTGGAAAGTACGCATCACATTCGCGGAACATTTTATCTATGAGACTTGAGATAGTTGGATAAAAGTAATCAAAATGCTCGTTTGGGCAGATCGAAGCAAGGTGTCTGAATACTAACTGCATATTCAAACCTCCGAAATATTCGTTATATTTTGGTCTTTGGTCCGCAATTTCCAGGCCGTATGGCGTCTTTTCAAAGGTCAAAGTAGTTGCCAAAAATCGCCAAGGCAAAATATCATGTACACTTGTTACTGGTGGGGTACAACAAATAGACTCGTCAGTTTAGCAATTTGAAGAAGATATTGTGATTGTTGCTATACCGTAATAGTTATTTGGATTTAAAATTTTAAGAAATTTTCATCGTTGACATTCCGGGTGCGGTTGGTTTAATACATATACTTACTCTGAGTAAACTTTTAACCCATGAATTTTATTTGCGTCCCGTATTAAAATATATGAGTTATCCCGTTTCAAACGGGCAGACAGACAGACAAAAATATGTCTATAACTTATCAGGTATTTACTAATTAAATCGCACTGTAAGTTATTTTCTGAATTTGTAGATGTATTCATATGGAAAATGTCATATTTATTAACTGCGCAGCTTTATCCCATTTCTAGAAAAGTCTAACCTGCCCGTCTGTCTGTCCGTCCGTTACGCCGATATAACTGCGGAACCACCAGTCCGATCCCCAAACTGATTTCACCAACGGATTACTAATTTTGTTGTGATGTTAATTCCGTATTTGACTTGAAGTGACCTCCCTTTCAGGTCTGAACTCAAGGTCAAGGTGAACTCGTTTTTCTAATGGGATTTTTTTTCAGGTGAAGGTTCCTTCCAAATGTAAAATAAACCTCTTTACTTTACAACACCGCTCTATCCAGGTAGACCTCTGACATTCCTTTGATACCCGGGAGATCACATAACCTAGCTTTCGACGACTTAAAAAAATGTTTTAATTTATCCGTTGCTAAAATTGCTGCGATGTTGGATCCGTAGGCTCAAAGGTCAAAGTCAATGTCAAACTCAAGGTCAACCAGGTTTTAGCACCAATAACTTCGGAGTCGCTTATTTGATTTCAAAATGGTTTTCACGAATTAAATTGGTTTATTTTATCATTCCGCTCTTTTGGTAACTATGCAAAAAGGCGAAAAGGATTTCCGCATATTTTTTAGAGTCCCACATTTTTTCGTTTCAAAATGTTGTAGTTCCCGCGTATAATAGTTTCACAGGATATTCGCTGTATGGAGCTTAAAATGATAATATATTACACTACCACGTAAACCTACACGTAGAATCAACATTTATCTCGATAGAAACGTACAGAGTCACTAACCTCTAACATATATTGAGTTGCCATTTACATAGAAACAAACCGTAAATCATGCATTGTGTACAATTTTGTGCTTTCCTATAGCCGTAATATATCTAAAAATAGGTTCCAAATCCGAATCCTTTCCTGCCTGATAATTGATAATTACGGAACCGCCGAGCCCTGTGTTAATTATTGGGACGGAAATTATGCTGCTAATGACTTCTGTATTTAATGCTTCACCTAACTCGCTGTTTCAGATTAGGATCATGATCTTATCTGTACACGGGCTTGAGTGACATTGACAAGAACGAGGTGTAAGCCGGCGCCTATGTATGTAGTATGACGTATATTCGGATTCTGGCCATTTTTACATGCGGATCCAGTTCCATGTTCCCTGCTCTTGTCCTCTTTAACACGCACCAAAACGTATAAGCGTAAAAAAAATAACTCTAATTTCTCGTATAGCAACAGTAATAACAGTAGTTGTAATCTATTTAAAAACTAGGTAGTACTAATGTGAAATACTACTTAATATGCTCATTTTTTGGGCAGCATTGAAGAAAGCTCTTAGAAAATACGATTCGCTTGATCAACTACGCTTTCAGAAATTTGAAAAAGGCCTGGTGTAAATGAAAAATGAAAAGTCAGTTATAAAAAACAAACAAAGTTTTCGTATTCATATTTCGCAAATTTAAATGCTCAATGGAAAATTAATTCGAGTTTGACAGAAAAGCCTAAATTGAATACTGTATATGTTTTCAAGTCATTAATACAAGACTTTGAACTTTGATGGTAATTAAACTAAATATGCGAATTTAATAATAATTAACGGTAAATGGCACTAATAAAACAATAAAAAACAATAACGTTTAGATTACCGTTGGTGTCGTTTCCTTAATAGTCCAACATCAATACACGTACTAATATGATAACACGGAGCGGAGTAGCTCTAGCTGAATGTTTAAATAAACTGCTTTTGAAACTGAAACTGAACACTCCAACTGGTTCTCGTGAATGATAAACGCCTAATTTGATTTGCACTTTCTTCGTTTCATTAGAGAACGTAAGTACAGTCCGTAAATGCGTGAATTTGGATACGCACTAATGATTACTAATAACAGAAAGCTAGACACAGCTTAAAAATGTTCTTTTCAAGTCACTCGACCAAATTCGGTGGGAATGGTACTAGGCTTAAAGGATGAGTACAGCCGGGCCCGTCTAACCGAACTGTTAATCCTTGCATTCCTGAAAGAATTCAGTCCGACTCGAAACTCATAGTTCTGCTAGGTCCCTACGTCGGGGACTTGGGTCTCTGTGCGGCGGGTAGGATTGGGCCCGTCCTCCTTGCCAATTAATATTAGAACAACACCAGCCCGGAGGTTACCTGAATCCCAAATCCAGTTTATTAATAGCAAGGAGGAGGACTCTGTGCACCCACAAGGTCCAGAAATGCACCGCCGGTATTTTATTTAGCTTGTACGATATGCAAAGTATACTACTGGTTACATTGTAAAATAGGTAATCTAACCAATATATAGTTTTGACAGGCTTTGGTCCGTCCGATGGATCCTGATCGCAAATCTCCACCCAGACCCACCAAATCATGTCAGCACAAAGTTATGCCCAATACGAAGACCAAGTTCGAACTTGGGATTTTTTGGGTCAAGGGGTCAGTACCTTAAGGGCCAGAAACATGCCTCATATCAACTGATTTTTTAGAATTTGGTTGGCATTTTCTGATAATCCTAAAAGGATTCGTTGACGCTTTTACTTCTCCATGGTCCATAACAACAAACACGACCAGAATTATTAAGTCACTTTGACTTGACATACCGCCCAAGAACAACTCTGCGTGGTCCAGATTTGTCCCTAAAAGGTTCGACAACTCTGGAATCTATTTGTGTCTGTTAGATTTTCTAATCCCGAATCAACTCCAGAATCATTTTTGCTGCTAGACGATTTTTCAACCTGACAATAATTTTTCTACTTAAACTCACTTTTAACCCGAGCAGCGTTTTCAACCCTAGAATCATTTTTTTCCCTAAAAACGTTTTCAAATCCGGAACCTTTTTTGTCCCCAGAAGCTTGTTCAACACTAGATTCGTTTTTAACCCCAGAAGCTTGTTCAACACTAGATTCGCGTTTAACCCCAGAAGCTTGTTCAACACTTGATTCGTTTTTAATCCCAGAAGCTTGTTCAACACTAGATTCGTTTTTAACCCCAGAAGCTTGTTCAACTCCAGAATCATTTTAAGCCCCAGAAGCTTATTCAACTGCAGAATCATTTTTTAACCCCAGAAGCTTTTTAACTCCGGAATCATTTTTAACCCCAAAAGCTTTTTAACCCTAGAAGCTTTTTCAAATCCAGAATCATTTTTAACTCCAGAAGATTTTTCAACTTCAGAATCATTTTTAACCCCAAAAGCTTTTTAACCCTAGAATTATTTTTAACCCTAGAAGCTTTTTCAACTCGAAAATCATTTTTAACCCAAGACGTTCTTTCAACTCTAGAATCATTTTTAACCCCAAAAGCTTTTTCAACTCCAGAATCATTTTAAACCCCAAAAGCTTTTTCAACTCCAGAATCATTCTTGTCCCTATAAACATTTTTGTTCGTAAAGCTTTCTCAACTAAAGACATTTTTGCACCTAAACCTTTTTAACCATAAAATCTTGTTCAACTCCAGAATAAATTGATTCGCGGCAACCCTAGAGCCTAAAGTACATAGATAACCCAAAATGAAGACCACGTTTACAGTAATGATTGAAAACCGTGTCGTCCATAATGCAAATTGGAACCCATGTCAATCATATTGAAAATTGTGTAACTCTAAATCGACCAGAATCCATTAACGATAAACAGGTACTATATATAAATATCTTAAATGTGACCTTCTATAAATAATAGTCAAACCCTCATTTTCAATTTATTTGTTCCCAAGACTGAGCGTAAGCGTAATGACATATTCGGCCACAATGTTATAGAAGGACAGGACTGTTGACGTTTTTGGAGAGAAGAAAATTCCCACGCTGACCCTGAGTGCAGGGCAGGACTGGATGCTCCGTCCAACCGGCCCTGTACTGTATGACTCTCCAACCTGTTTCAAAAATTCGTGAGAGAGGCAGGTAACTTGACTGTACAACATTAGAGCGAAGGTCGGGAACGGGATGGCCGTACATAGAGCAGACAGAACTACTTGGATTCCCAGGGTGCCCAAAACATGGTAGAAGCTAACGAGGGCGGATAGGTTGACGATTGATTGGACGAGCGTGATGAGCGTGTAGACCGTCATGAATCCCTTTCCGACGGAGTTAGTGAATAGGCTCAGGACCAATTGAAGGTTTCTGTATTTTTGGAGCGCTTTTTCAATGGGCCATTCTGTGGTTCCAACGTCTTTCCTAAAAGTTGGAAAACCAAGTCAGAATCATACAAATGCTTAGCATATTGAAAATCCGAACAGTTAGTTTACAGTAATTAAATTATACTATACAAGTAACGACCTCGCCTTCGGCTCGTGTCTTATACTTGCGCACGCGGCTCCGCCGCTTAGCGAGGTTGGC
>JAQFZY010000846.1:0-20790 GCA_034696285.1 Hypogastrura burkilli | reverse complement strand
CTATTTTTCAAACTTTAGGATTTATAAAAGCTTCAGCAGGAAAGAGTTACACGAAGATACCATTACACTCCCCGCCCATCGCTGTCTTCTTCTAAAAACAAAACAGAACTTTGCCAGTGTCAATATTGTGCACTGGAACTGGGACCATAGTGAAAAGTCCGTACTTACCATTTTGGGACGGATGAATGCCACACAGGGCTCCTAGTAGACAGCTAATAAGAAACAGTATTTTTAAAGACTGGGGGAGATGAATGAGACAAAGAGAGGGTTGGAATTCCTTTCCCGTTAAAAGCCGGTAAAATAGGCTACCCTCCTATTTATGACATAATGGAAGAGGACGGGCGGAGTTTATTTTTGTATGAAGGGCCCTCGTTGAAAGATGTCAAAGTCAGGCCCGAGTTCCAGTCCAGGATCGGCTGTGTAAAGGAAATCTGAGTCTTCCCAGTTCCCAGTCCCAGTCAGCAGTCTCAAAAGTCGAACTTGTTAAAGAGTCAATGTAAGATGAGATCCTATTCCGGTCCTGATTAGATGATAGTATGCATGACGCTCCGCCGAAGAGCCTAGCCTATTCCCTCGCGTCCCATTTCTTCCCACCTCCACCCAATCTACTTTTTTGTTTTCTCATCAGGCTTGCTTACCAGAGTAATCTATTCGGATCAAAGGGAATCCTTAGTTTCCCCTCCGGAGATACTTGGAAATTGATACAGTCCAGGTAGCGGGGATGCGCAGGCCTTCGGATCGGATAATTTGTTTTATGTGGCACAAGGCCATTGTCATAAGTTCCTTCCTGTTCCAAGGCGGATGTGGGATTTTTATTGGTAAAAATCCAATCTCCGTTTACTCCTCTGCCTCCGAAAGGGCCTATGTAGTGGCAGCCGCGGTCTTATTACGTATTACCTATATTTAGCATCTCCTTCCTTCCCGGTGTGCACAAATTATTTCAGGTTCTTATTAGAATGTAATTAAAGTCTCCGGCAGTCGATAAAATCCTCGTCCTTTGTACAACGGAATATTGAAATTTTGTGTAACCGACTCAATATGTTACACTTACACTCTATATTAGCTATCAACTACCAAGTTTAACAAAGCTGTTCCGGTTATTTATCCATTATCGTATGTTTTCTCTCGTGGCTTTCTTGGATGTGCATTATTTTTGGTCAACTTCTGATAATTACATATTTACATTGTCTCACCTAATTTCGGAAATCAAATTTGAATACAAACACTCAGAATTGTAAAACACTGACTTATTGGACAATTTATTAGCTGACATTAGGTCGCTATCCAAATGGCAATGACCGTATAACTACATTTTAGCCTTAGTTTCTACTTTACTATAAAACATTTCCTTCAGGTTAGATAATTAACTAAATGGGAAAAAGATGAAAATTTATCGTTATGACTCTGACCTAGCTTTAGCACCCCGTTATGTCCTATCTTGCTATCTTTATAAGTAGTCGTTTCTAATACTTGAGAATTATAAAAATGAGAATGTAAGCCTCCCCGACTGTGGATGTATTTCTGTATTAAGAAATATGAATGTAGAATGTATGAGCCGGAAGAGCCGGCATTGCAAAGTGGTATTCCGTGTGTATTATAGTGAGAGATGAAATGAATGAAGTGAACTTCATTTTCATTTTCTTCGACTCATTGCACTTCTCTCCCAAAGCGCCTAGTCTTAAGATGGCATTATGTAGGGAATCGGAATCCACATAATATACTTAAGCTGGTTACGTATTAATACGCTCTTGTATTAGAGCCAAGGGAATGAGGGAATCTAATAAGCCAGCACTTTAGTCCTCCTCCTCAAATTGAATGGGGAAGGGGGGGCCTGAGGTAAATTCATAGCTTACTTAATTTGATTTATTGTTCCAGGTGATATAACTCAAAAAGGGTACGAGAAGAAGAGGGCCCGGATCCTGGCTCCATATATTCCTAAACAACTCGGTAAGTTCTTAACTTTTTTAATAATCCTCCTAAAAAATAGTTACTTAAAAACTTTGGCTCGTTCAACTTCAACCTGGCTCCTCTGCTCATTCATTTATGGAAACATGGGCAGGCCCATGGTGTAATTTGAGCCTTTACGGACCAGCGCCGTTCTTTTTCCTCAAGAGCATCTCATTATAGCTCAGCGGCTCAGCTTATCAGTTGTTCTATTTGATTGGGGCTTCACTAACTTAGGCTTGGCAAACTCGGATTCAACTGAATTGACTACGAGTCTGTCTTTTCCGATTATATCTATATTTTACCGGTACGGCAGTATTGGGTACTTTTACGCCTTTGATTGGAGTTTTTTTTATGTGAACGGGAACCTTATTGGCCTACAAAGAGGAAACGGGCTCTGCGGCATTGAGCTCACATTAAGTATGTATTCCACTTCCACCCCCGTTGAGGCTGGTGAATGGGGAAACCGAACCTTATTGTGGAGCCGGGAAGACGCCTCAGAGATTCCTTTAGGTCCGTTATACATAGGGCTAACGGCATAAAGAATTCAGCCCATTCTCTAATGAGTTTCTCATTTCTCCAATTCTTAGGCCGTCCCCACGCTTTTGCATTCATGAATTTTTCAGACTCTAATAAAGTTGAGTTGTTAAGCCGGAGCTCTGCTCTGGCCCGGCCTTTGGATTTATATTCTGAGAGCCCGAGGATCCGGGGCCGGACTACTAATCTGAAATATGATAAAGATGATGTATTGTCGCCAAAATCAACAATACACCCAGAGAATGGCTTATGTGGTAGATGGGAGGATTAGGACTGTCGGACTGTGTTTAGTGGAGGAGTAGAACGGGCATTAGTAGCCTTCCTTCTTAAATCAAAGTTCACATGGGTCAAAATGACGCTTTTCTAATCACAAGCGCATACTTACTTATTATGATTTTTAATTAAATTAATCCATTCTTTGCAGCTCCGAAATCGAACGAAGGGTCAGCAAGTCCAAGTACTCGTGCTAAACGGAGAGCTCATCGTCGATTGACTAGAAATGAAAGCAGATATCATTCAGGTTGGTAGCAATTAATTTTGGTACAAGCTATTATTTATGTATTTCTAAGTGCTGTATTTAATGCTGCTCAAAAAATAATTAGGCTTTTTCTATAAAGTGTATAAATATTTAATTGGCAAATTTTGGCACCCAAAAATAAGTTAGGCTTCTCTAATAAATCAGAAAGGTGAATCTTTATTAGAAACTTATTTGTAGAAAATACACATACAATTTATGCCACACAATAAAGCCTGGTAGGTAGATTTATTGGCATCATTATTATTCAGACAATTTGAGGTTCGTATTCCAATTAGTCGTGCACCGGTGCACCTTTCATTGGACTCCATGTGTATGTGAATTAATGCATGATACAGTTACCAGTCTAAAATTTATATTTAGTTCATAATGGTTCCCGCTTAAGATCTCCAGGGATTTCCCGCGGCTCATTTGTAGGAATAGGAATATGGAGGATGCGGTTACTGAGTAAAATGAAACAAGAGCAGAGCATTACTAGATAGGCACTTTCCATTTTCCGCGAGACACAAAGGCGGGCATTTACGGAGGAGCTGAGTAAAGAGATGTGCATGTCAAGTGTCGTCGGGGCTGTCTAATGTTGTTCATTTCTCAGGCCCTCGGCTCGGGTTCTAGGTTCGAAACTGAGAGTCCTTTTCTGCCTCGTTTACGCCTTAGACGCGAAGAAATTGAACAGAGACTTCATTTGTAGGAACAGTCCCTAGTACTGTAATTTGTAATAATGCCACCCGAACTTATAATGAAATTGTAGGAAGAGAACTCCACGAATTTGTGTATTTAATCTTATTCATTTTAGACAAAGTTCAGATAAGTAAGATGGTCGGCGTATAACAGAGAGCCTACTCATTCCGATCATGAATCATGCTCATATTGAACTGACAGCCTGAAATATGGAAGCGGACCAAGGTTTAGATAGCCCGTATAGAGTGTAGGGAGTAACCCCGGCGGTTTCTCACACCGTGAAATGGTTTTTTGATGGAATCCTGCTTCCTTGTCATTGTCATGCTTTCTATCATTCCAGAAGCCATTACTTGGTTTCAAAGGGAAGGGAGGATTACCGGTTCCGCCGCTGCTACTGCAGAAGACACTTTCCAATGCCGGGCTATCCGTGGCATAGTAGAATAGAAGGAAATCGACTACTGTACTTACTACTATCTACCATATACATTGAAGCATTGAATACCCTTCGAAAAGTCAAAAGTCTTTTTTTTTGTGAAAAAAATTCTTTTATGATCCAAGTCCAAGGAATTTATATAGAACTTGCACTTTACCACTTTATGCTGCACCATGTCAAGTCAAGGCAACTGGATGCTACTATTGATATTGTAAAAGTTTAATCTTGGGTTTGGGTATTGGGACCTTATTGGGAGGTTCAATTTATTGTATAACTTGTGTAGACTCCAAATTGAAATTCCATATATATCAGTATTAAGGATTTTTTGTACTTCCTTTTTCCTTCTAAAATCCTCAAAATATCCGCATCCTTGTACTACTTGTAACTTTTAAAGTAGCTGACTCAGGGCCCTCAGCATCTCTTCGTATAGTTTGTTTGTATTTTCTCTTGTAAGTTGTAAGCATCTGCTTGAAAGAATTATGTGGGGAGTAGAAGTGTCTTCCTTGTGCTCGGTACTTGATGGTATTTTAATAGGTAGCCCAGGCACTTATTTCTCACTTGAAAAACTCCCCAAAACTGAAGGGAGGGCTAATGGGAAGTTGAAGAAGGGCAATTTGGGACTATCCGAATCCGAACCTCTTCTAGATACCTAATCTGCACATGCATGACTGGACTAAACTAAAACTCTTCCCTTCAAAGGGAATACGAATAATTGATTTTATTCATCGACTCAGCAACTTTTCTTAACTAAATTGGATAGTTTTAATAAGCCTTTTTTGTCGAGGTAGAATTTTTCTGTGAAAGGGTTCGGGCCTATTTTAGATTTAGACAAGGATCTGACTACTCCAACGTTCCTTTTGTACTACTAAATTCGCTACTCGGATTTTAAGCCAAGCATTGGCTTACCCTGGTCCGGCAATGTTGTACTAAATAAAAGTTTAATGTTTTATAGTGGTAGCTTGTTGGAAGTAAATTGGGGGGCTTAGCCCAGCCTTACGTGGCCATAATATACTATACCGCTAGGGCGCTAGGCGTGTTTTTGAGATCGTAACTCGTAACCTAGGTCTATAGCTTTCCTTACTGCCCACCGTATGTAGGTATAGGTAGCAGGAAGTATAGGACAGTTTTAGTCAATTCTCGTAGAAAGAGTGCGATTTGTTTTGTAAATGTAAATGGCCCGTTGCGTGTATGTTGATTTATGGTGCATTGGACATATACGGTGTGTGTTTAGTATTTATTTGAAGTCCAATGATAATGAATAAATCTCCGAATGGGCTTCTGCTTGTTTCAATTTGTCATGCTTAGCTAGAGGTAGAGCTTTCTCTTGTACACTGTCGTCTAGGCCCATTTGCCTCGTTTTATTGCCTAATCGTAATTCAGAATTAAATCAATAAACTGGGCATAGTTTACGGTTTCCCCATGTAAGTATGCCACAAGCTATTCAGTCCGTGGAAGTTACATGAATTCTAAATGTTTTGCTTGTGAACGCGGCTGTCGCGCATAAGGACTGAGTCAGGTATTACAAGTAGCTTTAATGGAAATATTCTGTACTTCAATATCTTAGTTGCATGTTGACAATGGAAATGACTAACTGACCCGAAAACCGGAGCTGACTCCTCTTTTTCCGTGTGACTGAGCTTTGACTGTATCTAGGGTAGGGCCTGCCTTGTTTTTCATTTGCATACAACGTTCTCCATTCTACAGTAGCATGCTAAATTATTTCATTCCATCATACTGTTCTTCATCCAATCTACCAAGTAGTAACAACTAATTTAAAATTCAAGACCTGACAGGGCCGAAGTTTATGCGCTGTAGCTTCACATTTGAATGGCTGACTTGGAGAAAGTGGATCCGTCCATGCACCATTATGGAGAAGAAAGTGATAAATATGTATCTGCTTTTGATTCGGACTCACTGACTCTGACTCTGACTTATGTCCCTTGTTAGGAGTAAGACATAATAGGAAAGCATTTGAAATTTGAATTTGGAAATACTGGTAGTCCAAGAGTGGTTATTGTTCACTCTTTAGCCGAGGCCGGAGTGAGAGGATGATTTATGTACGAAAACGTTCCTGATTTATTGTTTCGTTTGTGTTTGAATTTCAGAGGTACGACAGGAAGCGGTTCAGCAGGCTCTGGCAGCGATGTCGAGCCGACCCAAGCCATCATTACCCATGCCGTCAAAACGGACGTCAGTTATGGGAAGAGCACCGGATCACGCACAACACGACTCGGGTAAGTTCCCTTTGAATTGGCTCTCAATCGGTTTGATTCCTACGTATGGAACTTGAGCTGGATTTCCGTTAGCCAGTCGCATAGTATTGTGGATAGTTGTTCCCTTGAGTACCGGGCGTGGACGTGGTGGAAATGGAGACGACTCTGGTCCATAAACTACCATAAATCAAATGTAAATTTTAAGATATTTCTGGCAGAGGAACTTTGTTTCCGGAACCAAAAACCAAAAGGCAAGGCTTCCAAAGTTTCAAGTAATTTGTAGTCTTGGTAGGTTGGGGAAAAGTAATTTTATTCTAATTTGGGCCATGGACACATTCCGCATTCGTAGGCTACGTCCCTTTCAAGTCCAATTTTACCTAAACAAGAGTTGAGTTAAGATTAAAAAAGTTTTACCCGGACTATTGATTGATGGGATCGATTATGGTCTCTCCGAACGGGGTTGAGCCCAATGTTTTATTAATTAAATTCAGCCACACAGGTATTCCGTGGCATCATCGATCACGCTGGAGGAGGAATTAGTCGCTAGAGTAGGTACTAAGGCTAGGACGATAGGGCATAGTTACACAGTCTAAAATCGATCATGAGCCAGGACTGGAGCGCTCGACACGCTGCTCGTTTTATTTGTTCGATTTCTTGACTGGACTCGTTCACTTAGTTTAATACAAGGAAAAGACGTATCGAGAAGTTTAGTTTGGGCTGATGAGGCGTAATTAAGTCTGCATATACACTTTACGCAAATTATAGCAAATAATTTGACGGCGTACTAATATGCTCTTAAGCCTTAGCAAAAATTGTTTCATTACTATTAGCTATGCCATTGTATAGCATTTTGGGCGAACGCGCGTCGTTGTTTTGTGTGTGTGTGTAATCTGAGCTGTCCTTTTTTTGCAATAATATATTTATATTTATATCCATTCGTAATGTTCTCGTTATTAACAGGATGCTTAATGCATGAGCGAGTAAATTATAGCTTAGGGAAGTGGTGGAGATACCTATTGCAGTTGTAGCTAAAGATAAATCTAAATGGGAACATATGTTAATGTAAATAAAACTTTGTAAATCGTCTTTAATAACACGCTTATTATAAGGTGTATTGTACTTACATAAGTTTAGTGTCATACATGGTAAACTCAAACTAATAATGTAAAAATACTCTGCGTAGTCGTTCACAATTCACACTCCGCTTCAGGCTTCACAGATGAACCGGATTTTGCAATTTCAGGTTGCTAATTTATTTGTATTTGACAAGGAAATTTGATGAGATGTAAGGCCGTCGTAAGTAGGAATACTTCAAACGCTATCCATTACCCGTTAGTAGTGCCAGTAGGCAGTCCCAGTTCGAGTAATAGTCAGCGGGCTAATGAATGTCAACAAAGGAATAGGCTTAATGAATTCTTGTGTCGGATTCGGAGCTGTGTCGTAGAAAACAAAGCACAATATGTGACGTGATGAAAATTCCTTCTGATTTTTGCAGTGGGTAGTGTTACACTAGCTTTGTGAAAATAATCTAATAGTACGCAGATGCCCAAAACTTAGGGTTATGTTCACACATGGAATACTGGAATACAATCTTCGTAATTCCCAAAAGTACTGCGATTTAACGACAGAGGGAAAGAAGTCCAATTCCTTCATTTCACCTCGGAGTAATATTCTGTATTCGTACTTACTGTTCGTCTCGAATTTTATAAAACCACGTCAAATGAACAAAAGAGGCAAGACTTTCTGTCTTGACTCGGCTTCGGAGTCATCAATTCTATTGTCTGGCGCCTATGAACAGACAGAATAAGCCGGGTTGTAAAACCCGGACTTAAAAATGTGAAATTGAATCCGGTGTCTTAGTACACAAGAGGCGGGAAATAAATGGGGCTGGTGGTTTTAGGGACTTAAGCCCGGTGACTCGTATCTCGAATAGTATATTCATTTTCTGATGACACCATCTGTCCCATGTCCCATGTACCCTTTTTTATGCAATATAATAATATGTTGGAAGCAGAAGTGCATAATGTAGGAATGGCTAGAACACGCTGGGGTGCATCCCACATGGCACCCAATGACATCATATGTTGTATGTTGTCACTCCTCTGTTAGTATAGCTGAGTCATTGGGCAGATAATCTCGAAAAAATGCATCCTGAACCTGAAGCCGAGTGGCATTAGCAAATTCCTGATTTTTATTTGTTCTGATGGCCAAGTGGATTGAAAAACTTGGAGGGCCCAGTCAGTTGTTTGAACTCTCTTCTGCTGTCAAGAGGCAGGTTTGGATGTTGATAGTCCCTGTATTACGTGTTAGTGGTCTTATTGTTGCAAGCGACCGAGGTGAGCATTTAATACAGATAACATGCGGAATATCCTGTTTAGCTAAATCTTTCGCCTGTTAAATTGGGCCTAACTGGACTTTCTGAGTCATGGCCATTCATTAACTTACCTCCCCATAATTCAGTCCTTGCCATAAGCATGGCGAGCATGGTGCTCCTAGTCCTAGCTCTCAGACATTGGATTGGGATTGGATTATAATTACAGGTCTCATCCCAAATTCCTCACGAACTCAGAATGAACTACGGAGGCATACAAAGTTAGCCAGTCAATTAGTATTCTTGACATCTTGAGTAAGTTCACGAAGGCTGGCAGGGAGGCAGGAGTAGAGGAAGATATTCCGGTGTGTAGTGGTCCGTGAAACATACAGGCGGAGACCGTAATGTGGATGAATGGGAAGGATTAAGGTTACGGAAATCGGGTAACTATATACTTTTGGGTCTTGTCAAAATACAAGTGCCATTCCAACCTCCAACCCGTAACCCCAGTTTGTCGTAGTCTGGTGTACAAGCTACAGTAGATGACTATTAAAGTGTTTTGAAAATAATTTTGGTAGTATTCTGCAAAATTTGGTATTGTAAGTTCGTATTTAGAATTTAGAATAATGTACCCTGTCCCCTCTTATGGCCAAACTGTATTAATTTATGTTTACTATCTCATAGTTCTAGTTCTAGGCTCATTTTGTTTTTTAAAACAATTAACTTCGAATTATTTCAATACAGATTCATTACCCAATCCCAATACCCAAGTTAACCTTAGTCTAACCTGCTACAGTGCTATAATCTAACACAATCTATTTTTCGCTAGCCTAGCATAATATTTACTTAACTACATTTAGCCTAACGCCAACTTAACCTAACCTAACTTAATCTAGCTTAGCTCTTACTTGATCTAACATAAGTTTAAGCTGAAAGGCTACTTTTGGGATTGCATTATTTGGCCGGTGAATATGTATTTTATTATACAGTTCCCCGCGTAAGCCTCTGCCTTTACAGTTTTTTGGTTGAGATTGGCTGCAGATCGATTATTGGAATTTTCTTCTGCCTACGACAGGGGAGCTAAGATCAGAGAATTTTCTAATCTAGTGCTACCGGGGAGATGCTGGATTACTAGTACTGGAGTAAAGTAGTAGGCGGAGGCTGAGTGAATGGTGCTAGTTGGTAGTAATGGTAGAGATAAACGTCTCCCTGACATTACGCTCAATTTTTCTTCATCAAGTGTTCTTGTCAGGGACTCTAATGTGCGTGCTTCGACGGAAGATGAATTTATATGGGAGGAAGGTGGTGGTCTGCGGGCCTCAGAGTTCAATCTACTATGTAAGGTTCCTTGGCCTTTTGGATCACTTGTTTCTGACTATGGGAAGGAAGGAACCAGGAAGATGATGATCTTGATCCCTGCCCCTCTAGTAGTATATTGTTTCTACCGCGGCATATATCCACTATCGACTCGAGCCTGGATCATTCATTACTTCATAGCTCCACTCCTTTGAAGTCCCGAACCATTCCTCTTATCATCTTCCTTCGTAGGAAGGATTTCCAGCATATTGGCTTTCCTGTCACAAGTTGGGGAAATGTAGGTATTTTATCACCCGCCGCCCATTGTCCGAGTCCGAAGTGCCACTAATGCTAAAGAATGGGTCCTTTAGGCCCATTGTCTCTCCTCGGCATCATTACGAGTCCTAGGTACTTTTAGTACGTTTCTCCACAGAGCACAAGAAGAGGCCACACAATCCGCCCTACTGATCTCCGCCTAGAAAGTAAATGCTCAGGGCAATTGTCAACCCTATTTACTGGAGCACTTACGACCCTACGATTTACGATCTTAAAGGGTCAAGGAACGGTTGAGATTTTTTGACAGCTTGAGACGTAGTGGAGACGTGTCGGGTTTGGCAAAAGAAATAGGTCAAGGAGGGTCAGAGCAGATACTGAATGAGTCACGTCGTGTTTTATAAAAATACAGACGGAACACTGCTCTTCCTTGATGAACCTGTCTTGTCTGCACAGTTCGATAAGGAAATATAAACATACAGTCTGTGCTGATTGTTCATTACGACTAGCCCCATCATTCGCTTCTGGTTAACAAGAGTTGCTGCACAAGTGTTGTGTTCAGTATTTATTATTGCACACACTTGCTAAAATATTTACATTTTAAATTTTATTCAGCGTTCGATGTGTTGTAGGACTGTTTTATTAGTCCGTGAATTTAGTACTGAAGCTCGTCTGCAGTCTGCAGTCTACATCAACTCTATTTTGATAGTCAATGTCATTGGAGAGCTCCGTCTGCCAAGTTCTTCCATTGCTGCATGCAGTAAGACAATAAAAGTTTTAGGGCTGGGACGAGCTTTGGGCTTGGTCTTGGGTCTAGGTTAGCGTTAGGTATTACATACATATAATTGCTCGTCCTTGTCTCCAGTTGACTAATTTGTGACTCTGGTGACGGCATAGACTGTAACTGAATGTTAGTTGGAACCAGTCCTGGGCCCACTTCATACGTAAGTGGGACTTGCTCTATTGCTCACTTGTTCATTCGTTCAATATTGACTAGGACGGGCTAAATTTGTGCCGGAAGCCGTAAGTGAGGCATGTGAAATACGGGGAATAGCGAATAAGGTTGCGCTGATTCGTCGGGAAAATTGAAGGTATTGGTTATTGACTATCCGGGCAGCTGGAGGATGCTGGCCGGACGACATATTGGGGATATTTGTCATTTGTCAACAGTCAGTAGCTCTGTGTATCAGTGATAGTGTGGATTGTAATCCGGATTCCTGTTAAAGTGTAACAGTACACATGAGTGCAATTACACTTGTCTTCCTCCGTGTTTGTTTTTGAAGATCCAATACTACAATTGCCTAAAACGAAATAAGAAGTTGTGCTCAGTGGAGCAGGCCTCTATAGGAATTTATAGCCCGAAGCCCGTTCTGTTCTACCTCTGCGAGCCCTCTCCACTGTATTATTCAGGACGTTTCCTTTATTTGATTTGTATGAGACGGATCGAATCCAGGTAATATCATACTTGAGCAACTCCATTCTGTCTTCCCGGAACATGTGTCTCTATTCGGATTCGGAGCCCATGTAATATGTACTTATACTTCGGGTATGGGTGGGTCCACTGCCTGCCCATCTACTAATACAATATTCTGACTTGATGCTTGGAGGGAGGGGACAATTGCGCGGCCCAATATAACTTATTTCCTTTTATTCCTGATTTATTCCCTCTCCCAGGCATTGTTATTGTTATTTAAGCAGAGTGAAAGTTGGGAGGCGGTGAAAGCCGGAGTGATGTATTATTTCTTTTTATTATTAAGGAACTGACTTTCTCTTAATATTATTATCATTTGTCATGAAGTTTTGTGGGACAAACTTTTTTTTCCCAAACCCGTCGTTAGTGCTTATTGTGTTGTAGTTGGGACGCTTGTACATAATAGTATACATGCATATACCTATAAGATATGAACTGACGGGAAAGTAATTCGTGCTCCTTTCTCCCAGAACTTATTTATAATGTGTTACTCCTATTTATGCCCCGGAGTAGGGTTGAAGGCTGATTATTCATGTGTATATGTATCAGTGGGCCAGGCCTGCTGCCTTGTAAGAAAAAGTCATTCAATTTTGTTTGAATGGGTAAGTACTTCCTAGGTTGTACGCCCATTGTGTTATTTTATTAAGTCCTCCTGGTATTTATTTATTGATTCCTCCTCCCATTGTTACAATGGAGCCTGGACTTTTAATTTAAGTTTATGCATTCTTGGAATCTTAATGATTTTAAGTACCGCGGAGAGGAAGGAGCCTCCTAATTTATTAACTTGTGAGAGGCTTTTATGGTAGGACATTAAGATCCTTAATCAGCCGGGCCGTATTTGGCGGGTTCCATTGGAAAGGCGAAGGCGAGAGTAGAACTGTTAATGGTCCCTTATTTTCCATTTGAGCTATTGAGGGCTTTCCCCTTCCTTTGGAACATAATGTATTTCATGGATGAGTTCGTCCCCTTTTTGTTACGGAATTCGGAAGTAGTACGGAAGGGGATGTTTAAAATTTTGAGCTGGGGCCGTGAGTATTTTTCATAGTCATATATTTATTTTTAAATTGTTGGGCACGTAGAAGGGACGTTGACTCAAATGTCTGTAGGTCACATTGATTTCGAATTTTATAAGTAGGTTGTAGGCAATGGATAAATCATAAACCGCCCGATGGAATAAAAAATATCATTTATTTTTATTATCATCCTATTTGAGGCTTGTAGGCTTTTTTAGAATTACATTGCTTTTATCTCTGTCTCTGTTCTTATTCCCCCAGGTATTTGTATTTCCTTTTTGTTTGATTTACATATGAATGAGAGGTAGCACAGGATTTATATTGTTACTACTCATAGGATGCTTTCCATCAGAATTTGATGGAGAGTGGGTTCCACATGGTTGGGCATAAAACATACTTGTTCTATACAAATGTAAATGTTAGTTTAGGCTTCCAATTTGTTGATATGGAGGAAGGATAGTGCATTTCATTCAATATAAAAGTGGTACGTTCCGATAATAAGGGCACAGGGCAAGGCTAGTACTGAATTGTTAATCTGTCTCCGGCCCAAACTGAATCCTTAATTATTGGGTTGACAGGTACAGTAAAGCAGCACGTCATTTGTCCCTAGATTTAATATAGATTTATTAGAGGAAGGGCTAACATGGTCCTCTGAATTTCTACACATTTCAAATTAAGAAATTAACCAAGTCTTTTTGGTTTTTCTATTTAGGTGACTCGAGTACGGATGACGATAGTGTTGGGAATGAAGAGGGGGATTTGGATGACCAAGGCTCAAATAGTCCGCCCGAAGGACCCCGAGACACTAACTCTGCTGGCCGGCCGGCCAACGAGATTCCCACACAACAAGTTCTAATTCATTCAGACTCAAGCAGTACGGGATCCGCCCGGGAAACGCCCCCAATGCAGCGACCACCAAAGCTTCCAGAGCGGAATAGGTAAGTCTAACCCATTTCAAGAAAATTTCACGAAAACGGCTGTGGCAAATAATTTGGGTTTGGGTCATGCTTTTCTTGACTTTCTTCCATGTTTGTATCCAAACTTAAGCCTAACCTAAACTAGAGAAACATAACCTAAGTTAACGTAAGATAACCTAAGCCGAAATGTCCTGTAATGAGTAGGCCGGGTTATTTATAGGCCTGGTATTATATTTTTTAAAGCATTCAAGGAATTTGCCACAATCGTTTTCGCTAACCTTTGGATGCATCTTAGACAACCTACATTAGATGCACATATTTTGCAAGCTAGACAAATTAGCCATTAAGATCTAGCGTATGTTGTTTGCAAAAATATGAATAATCATGTCTGGTTACCCCGAACGTGCTTTCTCCAAGGTATCTCTTTTTCTGAGACCCTTTTGTGTACCAGGTGTGAGATAGGTAGTAAAGTTAAGCCCCAGCGATGAACTTTATTTGTGTTCCCGACTTGTCATAACCAGGGATGGGTAACGGAATCGGAGTCGGAATTAGTCGGGATAATATTGTGATATCAGAATTAGAATCGCAGCTGAGAAGCCTGTGGCATGTGGTATCGGAATCGGAATTCGTATTCATACTTCTGGTCAGATTTGGAATAGGAATAGTTTACATTTTTGATTCCGATTCGAATTTCATAGCTGACCGGCCGAGAGCCTCAATTGTTATTGTGAAATTCGAGAGTAAGAGAGAGGTGGTAGAAATGAACAGAAAAGGGCTAGGGCGTTCCTTAGTGTGGATGAGGGGACTTCGGGACGAAGGCTTTCAGTGACTCACTGAATGGCAGACTTTTTCTATCTTCATTGGCTATTTGCTAGTGACTCAACGGATCAAGTAACAACTTCCATTCCTACTTTTGCCTTCTTAATTCTTAACAGGGTTGGAAAAAAACATGAAAAAAAACAGTTTTTTATTGTTTAAAACATATTTTTTTTTTATAAAAAAACGTTTTTTTTTAATAACAAGCAACAAAACCGCTTTTTATTGTTTAAAAGATGTTTTTTATAAATAAAAAAAAACGTTTTTTTTTAAAGACAATACAAAAAACAGTTTTTATCATTTAAAACGTGTTTTTTTATAGAAAAAAAACTTTTCTTTTAAATAAAAAACAAAAAAAAAACTGTTTTTTATTGTTTAAAGTATGTTTTAATAATTTAAAACATGTTTTTTATTAATTAAAAAACGTTTTTTAAAAATGTTTTAAAACAGTGTTTTATATTGAATACAAAACATGCCAACCCTGATTCTTAATGTATCTGGTTGAAATAATTCATGGAATTTTTTTGAAGAATCTGAATTGGATTTGTGAGTATGACTACTAACCTGTTTGTGGAGCTCTGACAGATTGAAGGCGATATTTTGTATTCAAAATCCCCGTTAATCGGAATCGGAATTCATTAAGTAACTAAAGTCTGTTTTTTTTTTTAGTAAACTGTAAACTGGTATTAGACGCGAATTCGATCGAATTTCCATTTCCCATCCCTGGTCAAAACGAGTTAAGACCTTCGCACACTCACGGTTTTCTTACGGGGGAAGTGTGCCACGTTTGAGTGTAATCTACTGTATTACTGACTGCGCTTATTCTTTTCTTTTAAGTTTTTAGTTTGAACCAAAAAAAAAAGCTTGCATTGTTTTGGATGACTTGGACTAGTACCGGTACCAGTCTTGCAATTAGCTTACTTTCCCGAGTCCACAGTCCATGCATTTGCTAATAACGTTTTTATTTCACACCTTTATGCTACAAAAACTACCTAATTAGCTTTCCTACGGAAGTGAAGAGTAATTTAAACCTCATAAGAAGCTTAGTGTGAGAAATAGGAAGTTCCAAGTAACGGGAAATGTTTGTTTTGTCTCTCTCCCTTGCTATTATATTTCTTTTTAATGGCTTACGTAAGGCCAGACCTACATCATAGCTCATTGTCGGGAAACTCGACTTTTGTCGGTGCCAGAGTCTTTGTTGACTTTTAACGTGAGAAAAGTTCTGTTACGGTTCGTACGCAAAACTGCAGAATTAAAAAAAGGATGTTTGAACCCGCAATGCGTTTCAACATACGCTATTATAAATTCTAATTATTTCATTTGAACGATAAAATATTGTCCTACCATTTCATAAACGAATTCAAGCGAATGCTAAACTTTCACCAACACCAACCGAACTTTGAAGCTTCGAACCATTCGTATAAAAGGTACGGCCGTAACGGCTGCTGTGCGGGCTCTCGGAGAAAATATTAGCTCTGCCTCTGAATGTTGGAGTACCGTTTAGTAAAAGATCTTAGTTATTGCTTTCCGGTGAACCTGCTGTAAAGAAGATAGAACGGGGAGCGGGGGCTGGTATAATGGAAACTTGACAGATGAATGGATGGGGATGCCTTTTCATCTTGATCGATTTGCTGGTTGCTCTATTTCTTAACCTATCTGAATGTACTCTTCAAACACTGCTCTGTAAACTTAGGCCTACCTTGCCAAGATTTATTTTCTCCTCTCTAAACCTTCTATATATTTACATTGTTCAGATGCTGTGTGTGTGTGTGGCAAAATGTTGGCAAATGTAAATAGCCCAAGTTCGTGACCATGAGCCATGTCAAAATTCCAGTGGCTTCGCTAGTGTACGCTAGTGTACATATATATATTGGGATTTTGGGATTAGGATGTATTACATTTCGGATCTCGGATCTGTTTCGAACGTGTGAACAAACTAACAACTGAACAACAACCTTCATGTCAGTCTCCGGTTTCTCTTTCTATTTTCCATCTTGTCATTCACTATATTGTAGATGACCCAGCAAGGTTACTGCACTCTACCCTTTACTTCAGTTGCTTTTGATCTGATTCTAATAAATCCCTTTTAATGTCAATTCCAGGGCCTCTAATGGAACCCCCGTTGGTCCGGCTCTCAATTACTCCAATTTGGGTAACCTGGCCGGTGGCGGGCTGGGTTGGGAAGAGCGGCCCATAATCAGCGGCATGGATCATCATCGAAGCGATTTAAGGAAGGCCCAGCCCCAGACTCCCTCAGAACAAATTACGGCCTCTCATATTCTTCACCAGCAGCAGTCCATCATTCAGAGGAACAGTCGGCCCGAAATTACGGATTTGGTCGAGGCAATGCATAATTTACGAACACGTAAGAAAATAGACCGAATTATATTCCTGTTGGTTCTTAGGCCCGCACAAGATTAGTCAAACTTGGAGCATTTTAGGCATTAGGTTGTTGTCGGTGGACCGAGATGCGTCCTATATCCTATAGGTTGTTCCAGAACATGTAGTGTCCTCCCGAGATGTCCCATTTCCAGAACCACCTATACAGAATACTGAGTTGGGTGTCTAAATAATTTAGATGGTAAATGGGAGCAGATGGAGGGAGAAAAGTGGAAATGTTAGTTGGATTTAAATTTACGGTTGCGGAGCTGTCAGGGAGGAAAAAACGGGGGGCATTTGTTTATTTACTCCCTACCGTGCCTTCCCCTCTCTGTCATAGAATTAAGCATGCATAATGAATGGGCACAAATGTCTTCTCTGACATGCTAAATTGCGAATGCCAAGCCCAGGTAATGCGGCCGGGTCCCTGTTTCCTTTCATATAGGCTCCGCCCGCCCTAGTAGGTCACTCTCCACCTAATTTAATTTTAGGTCTCTCGGACCCCACTTTAGCGTGTGGTTGAGGCCTGAAATGAGGAATTCAGGAAAATACGGTAGTAGGTACTGCCCTCGTTTATTCTGGGAATAAACGAATCAAGTAATGCAAAATACACATAGTAGGTACTCCATGTGCGGTTTGGAAGGCATGCCGACAATAGTCAAGGATTATTAATTTGAGTCGTATAGTACCGAGGGCTGAAGGGAACTTTCCAGGACATGTTTACCAAATCCAAGCTGAAATCGGGCTACCTTGAGGCGCAGTGTATCACAGCTTACAGCGTTATCCTTTGTTTGAGTTTGTAACCAAACAGTAGATACTTTCACCGCGGAACTTTCTCCGGCCCTCCAAATCCAAATACATACGTCGCATGGATTTAATAATGCGATGTGCTGATACCCGATCCTACTGTTCATTCTCATTCGTACGAGCAGGTAGCTCTTTTAGTTGGTGTATCCGTTCATCACTACTTGTCGCTCTCTACCTAAGCCTACGCATACAATACTATGTAGTACCTACTGTACTCTATTCCTCATACCATGTTTTAGCGGATGATAACCTAATATATAGGTAGGTTTATTCCTTTGGTCTGACAGCCGGCGTATCCCTCTATGTGTGATCTTGATGACAAAGCCGATTGTGAAATGTGTTTACTGTGTCCTGTCGATAAAATTAATTCTGTTTTCTGCTTGTGCTTTCCCTGCAGAAACGTCTCAGAGCAGTCAGCCCCCAGACGTGACGTCAACGGCTCAGTCCAGAAGAATAGCCCCTGCTGATCGGCTTAATCGACTAAATCAAAAACGGAGCCAGTCCTCCGTTGATGATACTTCAGGTAAGCTCTTAATGGTTTTCCTATTAATAATTCCCTAGGTGGATGAACTATGATTGAATCCCGATTAGGGATTAGGTCTCGATCCACTTCAGTTCCCAAAGGTGGTTTCTATTTTTAGAAGTCTTATTGATTTGAGCGGAGGATGGGCGTATACTCAGCGTTTTAGCACAAGCTAGGATTAGTGGTTGGGATCAGCGTTAAATATTAACTGAATATGACCATCGTTTGCTGCTGAGCTGCCCTAATAAAGACGCTTGAGTTTTATTTGTGTCGCAATATGGGAAATATTTTTATCAACAAGGATAAGCTGCTTGGTTTGCTCTGGGCTAGATCCCGAATCCAGACGCCAAAGAAGTACCTATCAGAAAAATCGAATTTTTGATTAAAGGATAAAAGGACTAGAGAAAAAATTGGAACGTTTTAGGGCTCAATTCCTTTGATCGGATTTGAGTTTCTCTTGATTCTCTTTTCCCATCATTCCACTCACTTAAAAAGAAAGTCACAAGTGTCTTTTGGGACCCGGGATGAGTGTCTGATGAAAAGAGTAATAGGAATGGATGGATTTGAGCGGGTTGGGAGCCCCGGCTCAAGGAGATACTTTGAGACATTGAAAGTTAGGTTCTAAGTTAAGTTACAAGTCCAGAAAAACCATTGGGCTCCCTGGAAAAGGCAGTAAAGGCCGAGTTTCAATTTAGAAACTTCTACGGCGGAAGCAATTCTCGGAATAATTGGCCTCGACATTGATAATCAATATTTTAGGTTAGCCAAGACCAGGCCAGCCAAAGCTAAAGCCTTCGCATTTTTTTTTCCTGTTTCAGGTACTCTGACCGGGACCGGCCGCTGGAAAGTTTCTGCAAAAATCCAGCAGCTTCTCAACACACTCAAGCGGCCGAAGCGAAGGCCTCTCCCCGAATTCTACGAGGATGATGACATTGAGCTGGAGATGGCTGCAAAGAACAAGGATCCAAACGCACCCAAGCCCGAAGGGAGCCTTATGAGCCCGGCCATTGGGGAACAACTTGTGGTAAGTATTTCGAGTGACGGGGCAAAAGCGTCCATGCCGAAACACAATTACTACAGATTATATGAATTATTCAGAAGTATTGGCCGAACATCTGTTTTGCCCAAACTGTTATATTGAACTGGGAACTGAGGAAAAGCAGGACGAGTTTATTTACAAAGGCTGGAGTACTGCAGCTCTCTTCCCGAACATCCCAATTCTGAATATTCAAATTGAAACTATTAAATTGTGCTTGAGACGACGTTGGATTTTATTAAATTGTTCCTTTCCCTGGGCCCAGTAAGCCCAATTGAGATTGAAAGAATAGGGAAACAAATGCCGGGAGGATGACATGAATTGCAGAGGGAAAAAATAATGTCTTATCTGAGCCAAGACAAGCGGAAAGACATAAAAGTCCTCCTTACTACTCCTCCTCTTTTTATGTGTACCTATAACAGTAAAATAGGTCTTTTTCCGGGCTAAACAAATCCAAGGCCCAGGACTGGAGGCAGGTAGATGCCCGGGAGTCCCGCTAATATGTTACCGTCCATATTTAGGTTCATAAGAGTAGTCGTCCTGTCTGAAGTTCCCAAGCTGTTCCTCTATTTATTGACCCTAGGCCTTCGATATAAACAGGAATCTATTTCTGTATTGAGAATTGGGAACAGCGTGTACAAATAGGCTAGATGTTGGGCACGACGTCGCCTGTCAGTTGTCATGTCCATACTGCTGGCCTCAGCATATTACGAGCATTTCATCATATTCGGATGGACAACAGATTGACTTTTTATGCTCGGGCTCGGGCATTGAAATAAATTGAAAAATTTCACTTCCCACTGCCCCCAACTTTAATTTACATTGAGACAGGCGGGTCATATAAAAGTAGCCAAAGTAAAGTTTCCCTTTTATATTATTTGCAGATTCCATCTGGTCTACCACGGAACTTAGAGGCAGCTGTCCAGCGATATGGGTCAGCCACTTTCAAAGCCCCGGTTGCCACCGTGCTGGATCCTAACGGGAAACTTACGATCACTCTTACATATGGTAAGGGGAATAAATTGAGTATTGAATTGGACGGAATTGGATTACGCCTTACATGCTACTCTGATAGTCCATAAGAAAGCTCTAACTTTTAACTTATGGGAGAACACTCCAGGAAACACTTTGGGGGTTAAGGCGGAATTACTTCCTCTCCATTTCATAGCTCATATTTCATCTTCATTTTCCTAGTAATTACCCTTATGAAGAACCTATGAATAATTTACTCTTGCTCAACAGGGAAACTATTAAGCCGGTCCCATAAAATTGCATTTGCTCTCTTGAATAAGACGGGGGGTAAGGGGGAGAGCGTTGTGAAGAGCGGGGATCGAGTAGCCCTAGTCTACCCAAATAATGATCCCATCAACTTCATATGCTCTTTCTACGGGTGTCTCTTTGCGGGCGTGGTCCCGGTCCCCATTGAAGTCCCATTGACGAGGCGGGTGAGTCCGACGGAATTTTCCTACTTATGTCCTTCGCGGTTTTGAGCCTAGTTTGGTCCATAAGATTTAATGGTATTCTTAGAGATAGGACTCAAATCCCATCAGTTTACTCACTATCTGTTCTGGTTCTTACTTTTATTCGCTTGGCGTTAGTGTTATGGGC
>JAQFZY010000845.1:0-20797 GCA_034696285.1 Hypogastrura burkilli | reverse complement strand
GCTGGAAATTTACGTATCGAGTGGTGATGGAGGCGCTAGTGTCCGTGTGTGTTACTGATAGTGTGAATAATTGACACCGTTAGTTTGACCAGGCTCATATGTCATGAACTTAATTTCTGAGTCTCCTCCTCCCTGTACAGCTCCTTCTCGAGCATTTGGAATGCCTTGTGTCGAGACATGAGAGGTCACTCCGCATGACGGTTGTGAAGAGGCAGGCCGCGGCTCAGTCTGGTGTCTCCTCCGAAGTGGAAGTTTTGAAGGCTCTCAAATCCCTCTTTGAGCATCACAAGGCTCTGGACGAGAAGGTAAGTTAATAGGGTTCCCGTTCAGCCGTTCGCACCCTCCGCCCATTTCTTGGTTGTAATGTGCCTCGTGGCGCAGGGACTCAATTCAATAGCCACACGCCACGACGGCTTCCCGTCCTACTTCATTTCCTCTTCCATCACTCACTCTGTGCCAGTCCATTTTCTTCCCAAACCCTCAAGTCCTCTCCGGCTCCAAAGTTACTCATTAACCCGCCCCATGGCCTCCTCTCTAAGAATAGGCACGGACGTACCCGGCTCCCACCTCGTGTCCCTCACATTGCCTTCCGGCATCCCCAGTCACAGAAGGTCATCGGCGGAGTTCCGATCATTACAAGAGGAACAGTTCCCGGGATCGGGATATAATCTTCGTGAGGCAGTAGTCAGGCTTGGACAAATTATCCCGACCACGGACTGACTCCTCGAGTCCTAGGACTCAATTCGGTTCCTTCCACTTGGTTTTATGAATATTATGGTGATCCAATTGAACTCAATTTATGGGAACTCCTTCCTCGGTCGGAACTGGATCCTCCCTCATTTAATTTTACAGCTGGGACGGAGCCGGGCGGACTGACGTACGGCCGCCGTCTCTCTTTATCTTCAGATGGACACTTCCTCGGCCTGGATCCTCACATGAGCCGGCTTAGGACTAATATGGAGGAAAGTGGCGGAAATTGGATTTTCAATCATTTGAGAGAGTGAGGGAATGGCGGGGGGGAGTAATGATACAGTTATGGGGAAATTATAGACCTTCCTCTGTGAGCTCAAACGGAGAAAGTGGCAGGAGTGCTCAACTTTCTCCGCTATCCTATGACAGTCCTATAACAGGGGAGGCCGGGCTTGAGGCCTTGCGGAGCTCAGTGGGACCCTTCTGCAGTAGTGTCGATAGCATGCTCGTTGTCTGATCTCAACTGCCTAAAATTCTAATGCCTACGTAACGAAGGGATAAACTATTGTATTGGCACAGTGTCAGATCAAGTCAAAGGTTTTCAATGGTAAAAGTATTAACTATATATGTTTAAATTAAGAGTTGAAGTTAAAGCTGAAGTTTACAGCCAAATATTTCGAGTTTCAAGTTACGGAATAAACGTACTGCCTAGGAGTCAAGTTCGAGTATAATGTAGCCTACCAGTTCTAATAAATTCAAGAAGTATTGGTGAGAATGACCAACTTGAGCCGTGATATAATGAACCATTGGCCCCGTACGCTCACAATAAGTAGAGAAGAGTTACTGAGCCTTGTGCAATCCTGAGCTGACTGTCACGCAATTAAGGATCCCAGCAAGAGAAGAAGAGTTCCTGAGCCCCCTGATCCTGATGCATGAGTTCTTGGGGCGATCCGGCTCTCTGATCTTCCCAACTTTGATCAGATCCGAGAAGAATGGATTTGCATGTCTGGGACTATGAGTGAGACTGGGCGTGGAGTGGTCTGGTCGCTGAGACAAGTGTAGGCCTTTCCAAGGAGCTTCATATTTCCTCCAGCCCTTCAGAACGAGTCCCAGTTGCCTCATTCATTTTTTGAGGAGAGGCCTCTTCCCAAGTGTTACTCAAAGGCCGAGCCCTAAGTTCCTAAGTAGGAGGAGGACGGGGCCTAATATAGTTACCTCAAGGTGCTCGGTGCATTTGAGAGCCTAGTACCTACTAGGGAAAAATACGATAAGGATCCATTTGTTCTGAAAGCCTTGGCCAGGGGAAGCTCGGGATTTCAGATTTCCCCCCCTGGTTTACTCATGTGGATGGAAAGGATGGGGTGACGTTTTCCGTTCCCTTAAGTCTCCAGAGTCCCGTCTCAGAGAAAGTTCTTTCAATCCGAGGAAGGCCGACGAACCCTCTAAAGGTTTTTGTTTTAAAAGGTGAAAAGTTAGACGAGGTGTAATATATATTTCCAGCTCCTCCGGCATTCAATTTGATGTCAAAAAATTAACTCAAAATCGATTCCCTCCCAGTGCAGAGAGCCTTTCAATAAAGGGCTTCCTTCCTTTAGTAATACAGATTGTGAGGAGAATTCTTAAAGCCGCTTTCACTAAAAAGAGCCTTGAAGGGCTTTCTCCTTAAGAAAGCTGTAAGAGGAGGGAGGGTCTTATCTTAAGTTACCTATTTCTATGCGGCTGGAGCAGAATTAAGGTCATTCCTGCATCCAGGTCATAGGTACTATGTATTTAGTCAGGTTCCTCTAGATTTCCTATTGGGCTTTTGGCAAGGCTTATTTTATGTCTTCATTGTTCAGGGGTAATGCTATTTAATCCAGCCTCTGATCCCCAGCTCCAATATCTTACTCTTCTCCAGGATTTATGTATCTTCTGAGTTATAGTTAGGTTGTAGTCCTTTGTGAGTATTAGGCTGTAGACTCTCTGTACTACTCTCAAAGTTCCTCCCATTTGGCCGGACTTAAAATTGAAAGTCTTCCATGCTAATAGAATGGAAGGAAGACGGATCCTGTAAATTGTCCACTAGGCCTGGGTCTCCTGTCTACATAAGTTGAAGGAGGCTGCTGGAGCTCCTTTCAAACGTACTCTTGAGCCTTCCTCCATATTTATCACTCTCAGCAGCCTATACTTAGTAGAAGGACCATTTCCCAGCAGTGCTCAACCGTGTAAGCGTTTATCAGGCCGGCTCCATAATTTGTGAACGGGGGATCCGGAGCCTTTCTACAAAGCATGAGGACATGAGTTTTCAAGAAGTCTATAGTACGCGGTTAATTGTGTTCAAGGCTTAGGTCGCAAGTGGAATTATGGCCTACTGTGATACCGAAATAAAAATTCAGGAATAATTATTTTGGTTCAAATTCCATTCTCTGTACCTTTGTAATGTTACAATTTTCGATATGAACTATTGCTTCTACACTTAGTGTCACAAAGTAAAATTTAGGCTTCACGATGTAGTACTGACTGTCAATGACTCTCAGCTGCAAATACAAAGAAGTGATTAGATTCAACGTTAAGTTCAGACTCAGGAATGTCCAAATTGAGGGAAAATGCCGACCCGTGCATTGGATTGATTGATTTGAGAGACTGGCCCGAAGCCCGGCCCAGACAAAAGCTGAGAGACGTTCGGCTCCCAATTGTCAGGCCATTGTTTCAGTCTTTCCTGGGCTAAGAGGCCCTTTATGGTTGGGCAGTGAAGGAATTTCGGCCGTTGTTCGGTAGATTAGTTTCGGCAGTAGTTGACTCTTGGTCCTGGCCCGGTTCTGGCCGAACTGGAGCATTTAGAGTAAGAGGGCTCGGAATTGGGCGGCGGGCGGGTAGGAAGTGAGGAGGAAAGGGCTGAGTTAAAGTAAACATGAGAACTGTTACTGCTCCGCCCTATCCTTGTATCCTATCCTTGTCTCCTTATTGAATCAGGCCCTTTTCCACACTCCTTTCACCAATTTCCTGCCTTGACGGTCCTCGAGTGTTCGGACTCAATTATTGTAGTAACTACAAACTACACCCCCTGACTACACTCTTGATTTCTCCTTTTGTACAGGTCCGGGAGCGCCTACGCGTCGCACTTGAGCGGGTCTCCCAATTAGAGGATGAGCTCTCCCAGTCCAAAGAAGAGGTACGTTACCTACATGCGTCTGGCTTGGGAAAAATGTCCAAAAATTACTTTTGTTCGGCTTCGACAAAGAAGAGAGCTCTTCCGGGGTCCCCAGAGTATTAAAAAGATATTCAAATGAGATAAGAACTTATGAGAAAAGTTCTGACGGGCTCGGGAACCAGGGTCCCCGTTATTAATTATGTTTCCCCCTCGCCCCAGCCTCGCCGACTCATTATCCATTTCCTCACGTCACTATTTTTACCATGACTTGGGTCCAGGGACCCCGTGGACCCCCTCGGCCTGTCAACGGGAAGGACCCCAAGTCTGGGACCAGAAACTTGTCCCACGGAGAAACTTTGTTTGGGGAAAAAGAGAAAGTTTTAGTGTGGGAGTCCCCGTCCGGAATAGTAATCCGGTCAAGCCCGCCGCTGTTTTTGTTTTCCTTAACCTCCAAAAGTTTGGGGAGAGGGAAATGGACTCCTTGTAAAATTGCTCTATTCTGATTTTAATCCCATTCCCCGCCGTGTCCGGCCCCACTTTTCACCCGGCCGCGTCCCAGAAGGGGACAGCCTAAAACTTACTTCCTGACCTTCAGACTCCGTCTCCGGTGTCCTTTCCCTTCACAGCTCTAAATTCTATTATTCCCGTAATCTATGGAATTTGGGTTCCGCTACCACCGGCCAGCTTGGCTTAGCTTTTACTTTGTTTCGTGAATAGCACGTACGGGGTATGAGGAAAGTTTCTTGGGAAATGACTGACGAATTCTTTTGCGTGAGTTGACGAATTTTTATATACCAGGATACCGCTTTGGTGTATTTAAAAAAGATTCTTATCATTCTCATCAGCCAATAAATGTTATAGATAACTAGCAATTAAAATGAAGTAGCTTCAGTCTAGCAAAAATGATTATTATTTTGACCACTCTTATTTATCCCATATTTTAATTTCGATTTTTAAGTAATATTTTCTAGTCAACATATTGTAACATAAATTTGCCACCACTGGAAAGTGCATAACATATTGGAAAGATGGCCAATCTTTAGAAAAAAGTAACATACTGAGCCTCTACCAATATGAACTTTTGCAATGATTAAATTTGACCTTCCAACTGAATATTTCGCTGAATTTTTACTTGTTATTTATTTTTTCACGAAAGTTACAGTAAGATAAGACTTCAGTTAGCCAAACCAAGATTATGAAAGGCTAACGGCCCTAGCCCGTATGAAAGCGTACCTGGTGGGATTCTTACCAAATTTTAACATATTGTTCGAGTCTCCTCGTAGGTGTCCTATGCAACAATTTAGGTCACAGGAATCACGGGGTCAAGAGTTACGGCGGTCATAGGTCAGCAAAATGTTCTTGCGACCGGATGCAATTCCCAGATCAATGGAAAGATTGATCCTAAAAATATATGACACTTGACCTTTGTGACCAAATTTTTAACTGCTTTTGAGTTTTTAGTAAAAAAGTGTTTGGAGGTCGAATGTCATATATTTTTAGATTCCACTTAAAATAATATTTCCATTGATGTTAAACTTGTATAGGTTTGCGATAATCATATGTTGACCTTTGACACCTCGTAACTGGTGACCCGGTCATTTCCGAGACCTACAATTTAGCTTAGTTACTCAACGTATTCGATGCGAACAATTGGTAAATATTTCATAAAAATTGCATCGGCTCCAATTTCAAACTCACCCTGGCCTTTATAACTTAAAATCGGTTTATTTGGCCGAGTGGGGATTACTAAATTTTCAGAAAATTATTTAGATACAAAAGAATACTAAGAGGATCAATTATGCGGTAAATATTAAAATTGTCAACTATAGCGTACTACAACTCCTTGTACTGCAGTAGTGCACCGTTGACCCAGTAGAGGGACTGCTGCCTGCAGCTGGCTTTCTCCGTTATCTAAATTAGATTACATATACTGCTCGTGCATAGAATGGTCGCTATTGGAGGAGACATTGAATTTAGCCATTAGGTTTGAGATTGAGCCATAAGAATTATAATAACGTTTCCCGAACCCTCCCTCCCCCCTACCTTCTGACAAGTAGATTAGGAAGGTCATAAAGACCCAGCCGACTAGGTACCCATTCCTGGTTTTTACTCCGAGTCCGGCACATTAGTCGGCTCCAAAGTCCTAACTACCTATGTATTCATGAGGATTTGCATATGTATGTTCCCTGTCTATTCATGAGAGGGGAGGGGAGGGGTGTTAGTTCTTAATGTGCTCCCTTCTCACAAATGAAGATCCCACATGATGGTGAAAGTTGGGGAAAGTTTTTCTTTTAAAACCTCCAGCGTCTAGACGACGTGGGAGGGGCCGAGCTCGTAATTCACGGAGCCCTTATGTTATCTATGGTTCAATTACAATGATGGACCGATTAATAGGAGCATACTTCCTTGCCCGTCCCTTGCATAGTAGTAAATAAAGCGGGAGCCTAATGGTTCCGGCTCAAACGACTCTCTGGCTTGGATTGAGTCGGGGCTGGGAACCTTGAGCCTACTACTACCTCCCACCCTCACCTGAATACAAATTGGGGAGTTGGGGAGAAGGATCCGGAATTCCATTGATTCTTTGTAGGCCCGGCTCATATGATTGTGGGCCTGAATTTCATTACTTAAGCCCTGTCCTTTACTCTGATTACAGTTGCAGCAGACGAAGGCGAGCCGGGCCCCGGAAAAGACTAAAGAGAATGGAGAGACGGATAGCACAGACTCGAGTCGTAATATTTTCAATCAAACCAAAGTATGTTTCCAAGTTTAATTAAAGGCCCGTCCCCGGCTTTTACGACTTTATGCTAATGGTCCCTCTCCCTTTGTTTCCCACAGCGAGTGTCCAACGGGTCTCTGGAAATTGATGCGGATCTCTCCAAAATATCCGATCTCCAGAATGCATTGGAGAAGCAGGTAAATGATGCGGGTGGATGGTCCATTTCGTGGGCTCTGTCCTACAGTGGTAGAGTAGTGTAGTGGGAGTAATTGACAGCCGCCGCCGTGTCTTTGTCACCCTCTCACAAAGTTTCGTCTTCCTTTGGTTTCTTGGCATTTAGGGTTCGGAGCTGAGTGGGGTTCAAAGGAGATCGAGTGAGCTGAGTAGTCGGATTTCGGAGCTCGAGGAAACTTTGAGCAGGACTCAAAGGGAGCTGGGCCGAGCACAGGAAAACAATGCCAAATTACAAAGGGATTTAAGAGAGAATCAAGCTCAAAAAGTGGACCAGGTACGGGCCTAATTTACTCCAACCCCAACTTGTTACTTAAGTTCGGCTAACTTTGGACCCATATGATGGAATCCATTTCGCTCGCTCGGCTGAGCCCCCCTATCCATGTAGTAGGGAATGGAGATGATCCGGAGTGACTGGGAGGGATATTCTTTTATTATTATTTGGGGGAGGGGAGACCGGAGGCTTAGGGCCTTTCTACATTATCTTCCCAGCTAACCAAGAGCCTGATAATGCGGTCGTTTTATCTCGATCTACAGAAGAAAGCTCCCGAGGTCCCAGCGTATTAAAATGAGGCGGGCGGGGGAAGGGAGCCCGCCGGATCCTAGCCCAGCCCTTCCGTAATGTACTCTAAATCCCAAACAATATTTTTCAGTGGAACTGAAGGGAAGTCCCAAATCGAAGAAAGATCTTTACCAATTTATCAAAGGGGCTTACGGCCGGGGGAAATGAAGGGAAATTGAGTGAGAGGCAGGCCGCGGAAAAGGCTCCTCGGGTTTGGAGACACACGGGCCCAAAATTAGCACCTTCTTCCTTTTCATGCATGATTGAAATGTTTTAGGAGCTGAGGAGAATGGGAACTACCCGAATTAACGCTCCTCGAGCTACAGTCCAGGAATAATAAAAAGGAATCTAGGCTCGGATTTTATTGGTATTTCTCCCTCTTCAGGCCCAATCCCTGCCCAAGTCCATTTGAATGGAGCAGAGGGCGGAAAAATGAGCATTGATTATTAATCTTATGGTTACGCCGGGGCTTAAGGCCTCTAAATTGGAGGATCTGAGGGTGGGGTCGGGCCAGGCTCCTGGTTCACTATTTATTAGATTGAGAGCCGGAGCGGGTAACATGGCTCTGGTAATGTGTGACGTGTGACTGCTCGGCCGGGGCCGGCCAATTGTGGTCCTGATGATTGTGTACATCGCGAGATGCGGCATTTAAACAATTACTGTTGAGTGGGATTTCATTACTAAATCGTCTGCTTAACGTCGACTGCGTCTGTGCTGTAATTGATGAGGAAGGAATTAAAGAGTCCATTGAAAGTATGTTTAAAGACGTGTTGAGTCAGAAATTGACAAATTAGAATTGAATCATCAATTACGTACGTAATGAAATCGCAGGTCGCAGAATTCCATTTCAATAGTATTAGGTTTCAATGTAACTGGTAGCAGTCAAATAATAAGTCGTTATCTGAAGACGGTAAGAATCAGGTAGTTATGCCTGCTGTCGTTTGAACATGCCGTTGATCTGATATAGCAGTCATAGGTCTTGATCGTAATATGTACATTGGAGTCTGGGCCAGGACCGTAGTTGACCTGTAGCCGGTTGATTTGTAGTCTGATCCTCCTTTTTCCCCTTCCTGCACTCCGTCTCTATTGTCTCTGGCAGGAGGAGCGGATTGCTACTCTGGAGAAGCGGTATCTGAACGCTCAGCGAGAGTCCACGGGCCTGCATGACCTGAATGAGAAGTTGGAACAGGAGCTCCAGCACCGGGACGCCCAGTTCAAGCTCCAGGAGGAAAAGACTCGGGCCGTCCAGGAGAAACTAGAGCTCTCGGACCAGAAGCTGGCCCAGTTCTCAAAGATGCCTGACATGGAGGAGGAACTGAAACAGAGACTTCATCTCCTCACACAAGTATGCTTCTCCCTTTCTCTATCCCCGCTCCTGAAGCTTAGGCTGACTGGAAGCTTTTGTTCTGGATTCCAGGCACAGGAGCGACACGGATCAGCAGAGGAAAGAATAGCTCGATTAGAGGCTCAGCTCGAGGAGAAGAACACGGAATTAGTCCGGCTTAACCAGAGGTCACGAGTGAACGAGGATCACAATTCCCGACTCTCGGCCACGGTGGACAAGCTCCTGGCCGAGTCCAATGATCGGCTCCAGGTTCATTTGCAAGAGCGGATGCACTCCCTCGAGGAAAAGAATGCTCTGACTCAGGAGCTTGACAAGACTAGGAAGTTCCTTGAAGAAATGCAGACTGAGAAAGTAAGACAGCTCACCTTTCCCCGGAGACCACCATTCCTATAGAGCATAATTATAAGACAGAGACTCACCCACTTTCTCTCCTTTCCAGGCCGATCTAATGAAGGAAGTGACCAAGGCCCGGCTCGAGGTTGAGAGCCTCAAACGTCAGCTCTACCAACAGGAGATTGCGTATAATATTCAACAGACGGAGGCCCTGACGCGGAGCCTCAGCCCAAACCCTGCCGACACTCCTTTTGTTCGCACGAGTAGCCACTCTAGCTTTGACACGCATTCATTACCCAGACGGCTCGCCAAACATCGACTGGATGATGACTCCAAGGTACGGGCCCGCGTTAATAGGCCCAAAGACGGATTGTTGTCTTATCAGGGCCCAGGCCCCTAAATTGCCGGTGACACGTTCCGCCGGCAGAGATTAATTGGAGCTCTTCTGACTCTTAGGTTGATGCGGAGTGGGACGTTGTGGAGCAGGCCCAGGTCCTGGCCAACGTGCAGCAGGCCTTCGACCTCAGTGATGCCGAGGCGGATGACTCTGAGAGTATATTTTCAGTGGCAGACGTCCTGTCGCCCTCCCAGCAGACGGATGCCCAGACGCTGGCCCTCATGCTCCAAGAGCAGCTGGATGCAATTAACAATGAGATTCGATTAATCCAGGAAGAGAAGCAGAACACGGAGGCGAGGGCGGAGCAGCTCGAGTCCCGCGTCGGATCCATCGACCACGTTAATCTCTTGTCTCGGCGTGGAATGTATGATCGGTCCATGTCACCGCCGCTTAGCGGACGGAGCCTCCTTGATCGACCCCCCTCTCCGCCCCTCAGTGGGCGGTCAACCCCGAGATCCAACCCCTCTCCCCAGAGGGACTACCTACACAAATTTCACACGGTAAGTGCCTATTCATTCAGGATAGAGGCTTGGTTTTGCTTAGCCCCTCTTTGGTTATTTCTACCTCTTCTTTGATTTCTACTTCCTCTTTAGTTATCTCTCCCTTCTGTTCGGTTCTTTATACCTCCGCTTTGGTCATTTCTACATCTTGATTATTTCCACATCCTATTGGGTTATTTCTACATACTTTATGATTAATTCGACATCCTTTTTGTTCCATTCTAGGTCCCGGCCTCCCTCTCCCCCGCCAACTTCTACTCCTCTCCGGGTCAAATGAGCGAGTCCGTGGGCCCGTCCCAGATGTATCACCAAAGCAATCTAACGATGCCGGACATGGGCCTTGCAATGGGAATGAAGCCCGAGGCCTCCCCGCCCACTCCCCGATCTCTCCGCCTCCTCCCAAACACTTCCGGTCCGCAAGGATATGGACAGAGCACAGAAGAACTCCGCCGTCTGGCCAACATGCCCACCTCGGCCTCTGGCTCCAACTACATGACGCACGAGAACATGCATGCTCAGCACATGCACCATGGACCTTACGGGGGCATGCAGGACCGGTCCAACCTCGGGGGTCTCCCTGTGACAACCCATGCGGCCGCCATGGCGGCTGCCAAGAAAAAGGGAATTAAGTCTTCCCTAGGACGCCTCTTTAGTAAAAAGGAGAAGGTGAGGATTGAGCCCGGCGGTCTGCCTGTCAGCATAACTTATATGACACCCTTTATGTTTTATGATTGTTTTAGGGGAAAGGGAAGGAGTCCCTGATGTATGATCAAGGGGGGTTCGAGAGCGAGGGCTCTGTGGCCAGTGAGTCCATGCCCACACCCGTCATGAGCTCGGGCAGTCTTCCTTCCGTTCAGTCCCTCAATCCCGTACCCATAACAGCCAAAGCAGACTTTGATAGGAGAAAGAAGCGAAAGACTAAGTTACTTTCAGAGGCCATGAAGGCCGGCACGCCCTTTGCACTCTGGAACGGGCCCACAATAGATGCCTGGCTGGAGCAATGGGTTGGGATGCCGGCCTGGTACGTCGCGGCCTGCCGAGCCAACGTTAAGTCTGGTGCAATTATGAGTGCCCTCAGTGATACTGAGATCCAGCGTGAAATTGGAATAAGGTAAAGGACACCCGGAAATAATTAACCTCATTGAGCCGACCACGTATTTGTAGACAAAGGCTAATTGAGGATTCTTCTCCTTTGGGCTTACAGCAATCCACTCCATCGGCTGAAATTACGACTTGCCATTCAGGAAATGGTGTCACTAACCAGTCCATCTGCTCCCACTGCCTCTAGATTAGGTCACTTAGCATTCGGTGACATGAACCATGAGTGGATTGGTAACTACTGGCTTCCCTCACTCGGGCTCCCGCAGTACAGGACAACCTTTATGGAGTGTCTCGTGGATGCCCGCATGCTGGATCATCTGACAAAGAAAGACCTTAGGACTCAGCTAAAGATGGTGGATGCCATGCACAGGTACGTCTCCCAGTATTGTTTAGTAGCTCTGAACTCCAGGTAACTCTTGCCCAGGCGTTTATTCAAACTCCCTCCCTTTGATTTTTTCGATTGAAAGTTCATGTTATTTTCTCAATCCAGGAATAGTCTTCAGTACGGGATCGCGTGCTTAAAACGACTGAATTATGATCGGAAGCTGTTGGAAGACAGGCGAAGGGCGTGTGAGAACGATAATACGGACTTGTTAGTATGGTCCAACGACCGAGTAATAAAATGGATCCAGTCCATCGGTCTCAAAGTAATTGATCTGCTAATCGAGAATGTGTTAATTGGGGCATTTATGGTGCGTAAGCTAACCACTGCTTGTTTCCAGGAATACGGAATGAATCTACAAGAGTCCGGCGTACATGGAGCTTTAATTACATTCGACGAAAGCTTTGACCACAATGCCCTAGCCCTCTCCCTGCAAATTCCAAATCAGAACACCCAGGTATGCCTGACTTGGTCAAAGACTACTTCTTATGTCTGCTTCAAGGACCTCCCGAGCCTGATGCCTTCTCTATGATTTCAGGCTCGTCACGTCCTAGAGCACGAGTTTGGAAGCCTGTTATCTATGGCAGAACGAGGCGTTCTACAGCAGGAACCGTCTTGACCCCTGAGGATGGCCGAGGTGTAAATACAAATGAATGCGTGTAGATGTGGAATACTCAGGCAGCTTAGCACGAGCGGGAATGGAGTAAAGAGGTTAATTGGAGCCTCCAACCCTTGGTTTCCACCCCCTAGTCCCATTATTTTGTGTTGAGACCAGAGAAGAGCCTCAAGGTTGGGAAAAAGGACAATACCTAAACTGAGCAAAGAACTTCATCGTATCCAGGAGCAGTTTAATGACTATGGGCAGCCAGAGTACAGCTACAATGATGGAAGAGGTAGACTTGAACTTAGCTCCCTAGGCCCCTCTGAACTGGAGTCTGGAACCTGCTATTTCCATGATAGCTCTCTTCTATCGAAGACCGGCCAGTATTACAAGTATCCCATTTTATACGTAGACTACCTTCTTAAGTTCTTACAAGGTTGAGCTCGGATTTCCTCCTGAGCCCTACTTTTGTGACCATAATAGGCATAAATAGGGAGGAGCTCCTATTTTGGGACTGATGACGGAGTCCAGCTTGTAAATAAATAACTAGGTAGGACCTACGTAGTTCATCACAATAAACCACTTCTTCATGAAGAGTACAAGAGGTTTTGGAACGTCCCGGTTCCGTTCTCAGCTATAATTCTACATAGTAGGAGTCCTAAACATGTTATGTAGTATTAACTCTCCTGACATTATTCAGGTCGGTCGTAAGGATTTGGAGTGTTAAGAACAATATTATAATGATTGATAAAGAGAGAGGAATACCAGTCAACTTGTTATCTGTTAGGATTGTCTATATTCATATAATTCTGCGTTGCATATTACTACGATTCTACAACAGTACAATACACTGTCTACCAGGATGTACTAGACGGGGATTGTGATTATTCTGTAAAAACTATCCTAAATAAGTCAAATCAATGTAGTTCTGCTACAAGAAGGGCGGTCCCTTCAAGTCCTCGTGATGTCTTCATTCTTGAAGCCAGGAGCCAAGTGGTAACCACGTAGGGAGAGCCTAGTACAATATAGCACAAATAGGACAAATAATAAAGGGCTACGCCATTCTCTCAGAGTTTGGTCCAGGGAAGAGAGGGACAGTGAATTCGTGAATGATATTATTAGCTTGTAAGTACTACTAGAGGGTAGCTAGACGACCCCTGTCAAAGGACACTGACCTCTAAATCTGTAGCCATAACCAACTAGTCTCTACAAGAAGGGTACGAATATGTTAATTCAACTTCTCTAAACGGGTTCCTTATTTTGATACTACTATAGTATAGGAGAGTAGGCACAGTGGGGACTATTGTAAGGGACAGTGGTAGGTAGTCACAGATTCCGTTTATTTCCACTCCGGGTGCGCCTTTCCTTTCCACATATCAATCTCACATTTCGTAGGTCAAGTGTCTGTGTTCTCTGTCTCTAGTAGTTAAGACAATAGAAGTTCCCATAGAAGTGGAAGTCAGAGATTAAGTTATATTCTTTACAGGCCGACTCATCCGATCATGACATTAAAAGACTCAAAATACAATACATACATACAATACATACATAGTACATTAGTACATACATAGAATTACGAGTACCAGGAACCTGATGTCATGTCTTCGAGCAGTTACTTATTAGTTCTGGGAACGAGGTCAAGGGTTTGGAATTACAGTCTGATCAAATTTACCGATTAGTATTAATGGAACCAAAGTAAGTCCCCGAGTCGGTCTATTCTGAAATCAATATTTAGTTTAGTCAGTTAGTCGGGAAGGTTTTCTTAGTAAATACTACATAGCTAGCCTCACACTTGAGAATTAGTCATGATGAGGGTAAAGGGTGGAAATGTGCTAACTAGGCGAGAAGAGGAGCTCGGCTTTCGACGAGTCTAGAGATTCTTAAGGAGGATAACCAGAGCCGTTGGAACCTAAGCTACATTTAATAATTGTTATTAGATTCGTAAGTATTGTAATGAATGGGTGTTGGGCAGTTCAGGTCTTCAGGTTCCTCTCGAGTCAAGAAGCACAAAGTATGGAAACTACTAAAGGAAGCCATCCGTTTTCTATGAACCTTTTGTTCGGGAACTTTGATATTCAGCCCCATGTAACATATAACTACCATTGAATGACTATACCTAAACTAAATTAGTCCTAAATGTATTTTGTTTTAAAAGCCCCAGGTTGACTTTGACTTTCGAAACTGATCCCAAAGAGATGACTGAGCGTAGGCTAGAGTCCTACAAATACTAAAACGTGTATACAGGTTTCATACTTTTATTATATTTGGGGAAGGGAGGAGTGGGCGGGCGGCTTCCTAATTATTGGGTCTACAATATTAGGCCAATTTAGTAAAGCTAGTAGGAGCGGGCAGCGGAGAAGCTTGAGCTTGATTTCCCTTTTTACAGATATAGATTTAGTGGGCTCTTGACTCTTCTGACTGATCCATGGAACTACCCCTTACCTGTGTTATTCTTTTCTGGAGTTGCCATCCTTTGTTACTAAGGAGGACCCCCCTAATTGATATTATGTGCTTATGAGGCTGTAGTCCCAGGTGAACTTAAAGCAGGTCTTTACGTTTCTCATTTTTTAAAGCAACTTTTTAATGAGTAGTAGGCGGGTAGCGGATAAGATGAAAGTGCTCGGACCCTCCCTTACCAAACCTTACAATATACAACTTACATCGTGGTCAAACGTCGCTCTAATAATAATCATACTGTGAAATCCTAACACACTAAACTATTCTACTTGTTCTCTACCCTATGACGGAACTAATAATAATTAGATTTGACTAAGTACAACCTAAACTGTAGTAGCTGATAACTATTGTATTGTATTGTAAGGAAGTAAGGAATAGACCTGTCCCTGTAGACGGTCACCTCTAAAAATAAAACAAATAATGTACAATTTGAACTGTTAGATTTATATATTATCTATATACACCATGTTGTTTTACTCTGTCTCTTGTACCACTAGACTTGCAAAAAACAAGAATTAAAAAAAGTTGAATAAGAGTGCCATGCTCGTGGGACTTATTTCTGCCGGAATAAGGAAGACGCAGGGCATAAGAAATATCCGGCGGAATATGTAATAACCAAATCATATTTACAAATTTTTAGAAAAGTCGGTGTGTAAATACGTAGTTCCCACAATTGTCGTACTAAGTGATGTACCTAATGTTAATGTGGTGAGAATGAAGAATGATGAGGATTATCTGCTTACGTTCGCTATCTCTATGACGAATGACGTTGAATGGCTCTACTCGCCGTTGTTCCGGGGCATTGTATACAGTATGCGGAGTAAACAACTTTTTTTTAGATGTGCTGACTTTGAGTAGCTGCATGAGACAGGAAATGTTGGGGCGGGGAGCACGATGAAGCTAAAGCTTGCATGAATTACCCTTACGGCATTCCAGAGAATCAGAAATTATTGAACTTTCTAATGAAGTACCTACTGTCAATTACCATAATAGTTGGATTCATATAAGTTAGCGTAATATTAATAGGGAACTCGCTTTTATGCTTTATGGCGATTCTCATCCGTCAATAAATACAATTAACTGTATCAAGTTGTGGTTTAAACAAAATAACAAAGCGTGAAGTGCAAATGGCAGCAAAGCAGTATACATAGTAGGTACGCCATTGAGTTTTGGTTGCATTAAGTCATTTTCACTTTCATCCAAACGAAATAATAGCCTAAATAACTTTCCGTGAAAGCCTAGATTGCATTTCATTATATTTCTATAATCTGATACTCTTTACCGAAACAGAGGACAGTAGGAGGTTTCTCTTTATGAAGAGAAAGTACAACACCAAAAACATTGTAGTAGCCTTTCTTATTCTTTGTGTTATTTTAAATGAGTAGGTATAAGTATCGTATTTTTATCGTTCCTCACAATTATCACGTTTTATTACATACAAGTTGCACTTAGAAATTTTTTATTTTTTTAGTAATAAAACGTAATAAATATGATTTTTTATTAACCTCTCCTTTTAAGATTTAACTAAGGAAATTGTGTATTGCTTAACTCATGTTGGTTGGGCGGTAGGTATTATTTATAAGTAGTTAATAATAAAATAAGAGAACTATCCGAGATCGGTTAGTTCATAAGCTAAACGGTCGTATACTTGGTAGGTACTTAGCAACTGGATCCTGCGCCCCCGGAGCCGCAGTTGTGCGCTGCTGAGCCACTTCTCTTCTCGCTGACGTTCCTGACGTCTGCTTGATCAGGCTTAGGCGGTCCAATTTCTGTCCCGCTGCTGTCCACCACTCCGGGACTGCTACTCGTGTACTCCGACTCCGATGCTGTATAGTACATTTCGGAAGACGAGGAAGAGCTAGCTCCCCTTCCCTCTCCTACCGCAATGTACCTCTCTACCAGCTTCGCTAATTCAGTCGGGCTTATGTCGCTTTCCGACGAACTGTTGGTGTCTGTGCCGTCGTTAGCATACTCCTCAACTTCACCTATTTTCGTTTTATTCCAGAGAAACTTTGTGCAGGCTGTCTTCGTATTAATAGACGTCCCTGTGCCCTTGTTGACCACCTCCGCTCGTAGAGCTGCAGATGTTTCTGCTGTGGGGCTGACCAAACCAGTGCTCGGACCCAAACCCGCCAAGTTGAAGGCGCTCTTTAAAGAAGCATTCGGACATATTGGCTTGGTATCTTCAGACTCAACCTCTCCACCTCTTGCAGCAGTCGTTGTCGGCAGCAGTTCTGGCTTAGAGTTTTCGCCAGGCATTTGATGATCCGAGCTCTGGACTCCCTGTTTCAATGCTTTCTTTGCCCTTCGCCTTCGCCTGTTCTTTGACGGTTTTGTCGACTTCCAAATGCTTCTCTCTGCCACGCCCTCACCGGAAGCTAGTCTAAGGCTAAATTCAGAAAGCTCCCGAGGGTCCTCTTGCCCACTGACTATATCAGTAATTGTTTTCTGCAGTATGATGGCCATATTGGCAATCTGATTTTGCAGATTTGAATCAACATCTATTACGCTTGGGTCCGCTCCGCATGCCCCTGCAGGTTCAGGTTAAAACACGAGCATAAGTATGAAGTAAGGGCAGCGCTCACCGCTTAAGATATAGAGAGTTTTGAAAGGGTGCAGTATGGATATAAGGTTTCAATATTAAATAGTTAACAATATAATATTCACCCAAGTTATCCTGGATTCCTGACCACTCATCGAAGGTATCAATTAAGTAGTACGTTTGCCGGAGAGGTAGGGTTCTCTCGGGGCCGCCAGCTTCGCTCAATTCCATCTCGATTGCTTCAACCAATAGGTTCCTAATCTTCTGTTGATCCTCAGATTCTATTCTAAGCCATTCCTGATACAGCTCCTTCATAATTTCACCTAAACGCAAAACAAACATCAATCCATTAGATACCAGATACTTTGATCCCAGATCACAGCTAATAAGCATGATAGGGTAACAAGCAGTAGTAGCACATATAACTTCGATGTATACAGTTACACTGCAAGACTTTACAATTTACAATTCAACTTTGACTTAAGCTGCTTGCATTATAACGATTGACTCTAACCTACTCTAACACTAACAGCTAAAAACATTTGAAAGAATCCTCCCTCATACTATTCACAGTGTGTAACATGGAGTACAAAAGGGTTTTTAGAACACATTCGGTAGGGTGGTTAGTGATTGACTTACTATTAGGGAGACAGTCTAACAGCCGAGGTTTCCAAAAGGCCGCCTCCTGCTCAAAGACTGCATCCTCGCCGTGAGGGTCCATCCTACCCTCGATACTCTAACAACGGTTGAGCACTAATTCACTTCACTCAAAAATTACAAATTTCAAGAACAACTTCCGTTGGACAAGATTTCCGAAATTATGGGAGAAGACGCAGACTGAGTGAAGAAATCCATTCGCTTTCGATTACGCAATCTGATTACGTGGCTCCTCGGGAGGAAAAGTGAAAGGAGCAAGGTGAATAACCCAGGCTGGCCCCAGGACTCGCCATGCACTCTTCCCGTATTATGTAACACTGAGTCTTAGGCATTCTCTATACTTTGTATGTGGCAGGCTTATGCATTGGGTTTCAACTTGGGTGTACTTATGCACACGTTCACGTAATTAGAGACGAAATACAGAGTATATACTTCAAGTAACGACCTAGCCATCGGCTCATGTCTTTTACTTACGAACGCGGCTCCGCCGCTTAGCGCGCTGTACACTTGGAACGAATCAGTACAAAAATATTTCGTTTAGCAAATAAATTGATTACTTAACTCTGGAAATGGTGTGGTATGTTAGAAAGCCATATCGCAGAAACAATGTATCTACGACCTGTTATGCTAGGCGCTGTGCAGGTAAGATTTAAGAAACAGAAAATACATCACAAAATGGCATGGAAGAACGTGCAGCGTCTAGCATCACAGTTCGTAGGTAATTTGTTTCTGCGACATGGCTTGCTAACATATCACACCATTTCCAGAGTTAAGTAATCAATTTATTTACTAAACGAAATATTTGTACCAATTCGTTCCAATCGTAGAGCCAACCGCGCCGCGCTAAGCAGCTGAGCCGCGTGCGCTTGTATAAGACAGAAACCGAAGGCGAGGTCGTTACTTGTAATTTATTAAATCATAAGCATTTTAAGCATAAGTATAAACCGTTTTGTATACAGGGAGTATGCCGTGGCGCATGAAATATAAAAATTATCGTTTCAGTGCAAAATAAGTTTTTTTTTAACGGCATTCGCACAGGAGAAGTCAATTCTTGAGTTATGAAACATCGCCGTGTAGTAAGGGGAGGCAGCCAGGACCTTTTACATAATTAGTTAAATTTAACTGTAGTGAGTGAGTGAAGTTGTGATCTGTGACGTAAGCCGTGTGACAAAGGTGAACCTGGGCACGTGCGTTTGTGATTAGTGACATGCTTATGGGATTTAAGGATTCTAATGCTCCTTGTTGGTATGGGCTATGGCGGATATAAAAATGTAAACAATTTCCTTAAGGATTTCAGAAAATGTTAACACAATTCTAAAAAAATCCGTTGCTAGAATCCATGTTTTTGGCCCTTAAGGTACTGACCCTAAAAATCCCATGTCTGAACTTTGACTTCGTATTGGTCATAACTTTTTGTGGGCGAGGTTTCGTTGGTGTAGGTTGAGAAATGCGGCCTGTAGGTGGATGACGGTGAAAACGATGTCATAATATTATATTGGTTAAGAAGATGAAGACTACAGTAGGAACTCGAATGTTAATTTCTAGGCGGGAAATTCTATTAGTACTAACCGTTCGGAATTTGTATGTATATGTGTTACCCAATATAAACAAAGTCGGCCATGTTGGACCTTGAAGAAGGAAAAATAGGACGCATCTAAACATAAACAATTAAGACGCATCCTGAATCCAGAGTTACTAAAGCACCGTTAAATATTAGTTTAAAATGTACATGGGTAAGGTGGGACGGGGTTTCAGCGCATAGGTATACTTCCAATTAATTGAATATCGTATTAAGCAGTTTTAAGCGTCAATAAAACAATTAGGAGTTAGCGTATGTATAAAGGTACTGCACGGGCTCGTTACTGGAAACGGTTATGAATTACATTTTCTTTGACTTGCCAACAAGCCCATACGCTAGCGCGGAATCAGAAACTATATTTTCTACGCAATTCTAGCGTACATGAGCCACATAGTACCTAACCTACCTCCATTAGATTGTTACGCCTGTGACACATGTACTCAAAATTACGTAGGAAATGTAGTTTCTGATTCCGCATTAGCGCGAGGGCTTGTTTGCTGTTAAGAATAAATTCCAAAGCTGCTATTCGCTGTTCTAATTTATGTATAACTTCTATTTCACGATTGCTTGTTCATTAAGTTAGTTGTTTATGTAATGTATATGGTTTAATGTAGTGATCGACATGCCGTTTATATTACAGGATTTAAGTTATTTGTCGCTTACTCTTTACAAAAAGCTTCTGATGGATCTCAGAATGTCTACGGGTACGATTTTCATCATAAATACATCAATCATGCACTACCATGATTCATCGCAATTCGTAGTATTCCTTCTGCAGCATCCGTTACTGTCCACCCTTCTTAACCTCTGCCCCTTTCTCACGCCATACAGACAGCGCAAAAGAGAAGGTTTATGTTTAGTCTTTTCTGTACTGTTAAAAAATTGATGGCTCTGCACAAATCCAATCAGATTATCTATTTATGAATTCTGTATTCGCAGACAAAGGCGTGTGAAGAGATGACAGACCCTCGAAATCGTATTCGCAGGCCTAATCCTGCATTTACTCTCCGGCCTGTCCGTTGGAGATGATATTTTTGCATAAACTACTAGCTCCTGCATACTATTCGACGACGGTGATGTTGGAGCGGTCGATGTCAACAACGACATCCGGCATGCGTCAATACAATCCCGAATCAGTCTGTAATTTAGAGGTAGTGTTTTGCAGGTATAAAATGATTCAAATAATTAGGAAGTAGCAAGTCATATTTACTGGAAATTCTATAATTTTTATTATGCTTGTAGCTAGCAGAAACCTTCTTCTTTTAAGCCAAAAAAATGCAATTTACTCGTCTTGTTAAACTTAATCGCGCCTACTTGCATTTACTGAATGTATCTCAACAGTTTCTTTGGAAAAAATCTCGTATGCAGGCAGCATTATTAAGATTTGTGTGAACGCCGAGCGGTTTTATTTAGATGCTTCATTCAATAAAATTTGCGGGCACTGAAATACAGATGAATTTCCATATTGTAGTAGAACTGTGACTCGTGACGTATTTATTTGCCTGAGTGAAACCCCCATGACAACAACATTTTCCATGTAAATAAACAAGTAAAAGGCGGAAAATGTTCGTTCC
>JAQFZY010000844.1:0-20807 GCA_034696285.1 Hypogastrura burkilli | reverse complement strand
TATTTTTGACTTTCGAACTAGCGACAAATAAAAACTAAAATCCCCACTCAACCAAAGGATTTGCAGTTTACGCCATTTGCACCTTATTGTCCCCAAAACACTACCCTGTTACAATATGGATAAGAAGTTAAGATAGAAACGGGTAGATAAGGAAATTACCGAAGTGGTGTTGAGACAAATGTAGGAATTTTTATGCGTACCTATGTAATTGGGAATTAAGGGAAGAATAAACGGGTTGAAGTTTGAAGTATAAAGATATATCTAAAGATATTAACGAGATAGATGTTATGTAGAAGCTACTTGAATAAGTGAAAACCACGAAAATAAGAAATCAGCGAAGGCAAGTTTGAAATGAAATATAGACGGCACTGCACTGTAATATACAAGATATCCTCTTTATTGAGTTAGTCTTTCTATGTATGTCTCACTGTATGTGTCACCGTGTGACCGGCGTTATTCGTTCTGTAATTGACCGGTAAAAGAAAGAGGGCGGCGCAATGACCTGACCAGTTTGAAAAGTTGCTAGTGTTTACTAAAAGTAATAACAGCAGGTCCGTCCGCTGCCGGGCGGGTCTTCCGTCTCCCTGTAGTAACGTACGTACGCTCACGAATTCTGTTTATGTTGTATGGCTGGGGCTGTGATGGGAGGTGGGATATGGGAGGTACCTAACATATACATTAAAAGCCATTCTGATAATACGAACTTGAATTAGTACAATACAATTGAACAAAACAATTGAATATAATGAAAAATTTATAAATAAATATTTTTCATTGAAAAATAAAAACTTATATTTATGATTGTCGTTACGGGATTCATTATAACTACACCAGAATTTCTGGCGCATGGGCTACTTGTTTAGTATAATGATAATGAACTAGCATGTTTCCCGATCTTACGGTACTTTCATGCCTTTTTCCATTTTCTGTTTTTAAATCACACCTGCAGCTTCTAGCAAACAGATCATGGGTACTAGGTACTTAATTTTTGTGACATGGATTGCTAACATCACAACAGAACTAAGTAATCGAATTATTTAATAAACATAATATTTGCACTAATTCGTTCCAAACGTATAGCCAACCTCGCTATGCGGCAGACCCGCGTGCGCAAGTATAAGACACGAACCGAAGGTGAGGTGTTCATCACAGTTCGTAGGCACTTTGTTTCTGTTACATGGCTTGCTAACATTACACCATTTGTAGAGTTAAGTAATCGACTTATTTACTAAAAATATTTTAACTAATTAGTCCCAAACGTAGAGCAAAGCTCGCTAAGCGGCGGAGCCGTGTACGCAAGTATAAGACACGAGCCGAAGGCGACGTCGTTACTTGTCTTCTAACTATTATAAAATAACTCCAAGGTTTGGTCTGTCCAATTGATCCTGATCGCAATTCTCAACCCAGATCCAACAAATCTCGTCAGCAAAAAGTTATGCCCAATACGAAGATCCAGTTTGAACTTGGGATTTTTAGAGTCAAGGGATCAGTACATTAAGGGCCAAAAACATGGCCCCTAGCAACGAATTTTTTTAGACTTGTTGATATTTTCTGAAAATCCTAAAGGGATTTGTTGACACTATTAATTCCTCCATGGTCCGTAACAACCATAGGACCAGAATTATTTAAATCACTTTGACTTGACATACCGCCCAAGCACAACTCTACGTGGTCCAACTATTTGATAGCATAACCAAATAGCGGAGAGAGAAAATAATGCAAAATTTAATTCATAACGCTGCAGGAAAAAATGCAAAATACAAGAACGACCTCGCCTTCGGCTCGTGTTTTATACTTGCGCACGCGGCTTCGCCTCTTAGCGGGCTTGACTTTACGTTTGGAACTAATTAGTTCAAATATTTTCTTCAGTAAATAAATCGATTACTTAACTCTACAAATAGTTTGATGTAAGCAAGCCACAAGCCATGTCACAGAAACGAAGTACTCACGAAGTGTTATGCTTGACACTGCGCTGCAGGAAAGAGTTAAGAAACAGACAGAAATAGAAGGCATTCAAGAACCTGCAGCGTCCAAAGTTTTATATATCCCCTAGCGCATAACGTGCTGTCGTCTACTTTTACTTTTGTCTTCGGTTCCGATTCAAGCGACTGCAAACTGTGTTATATACTGTACAATCCTAAGTAAACCCGAATCCGAGTCATAACCAAACCAGAATCGATTGTGTCTAGTAATTGGTACCAATAGCAGTAATAAAAGCAATAGAATCCTTGCAAATTAAATAGCACATATATTGCAATTTGTGAAACATCGTATCGGACTTAGTTCCTCCTCGTTATCGTTTAAACGTTTATATAGTGCAAAGTCTAATCTTGAAATAGGCTCCAATGCCATAGTGCATTAACTCCTGCGCCGTTTAAATGTATTTGAATTTGCTTTGAAGATATATACTTTAATATCAGGTTTGGGTTTGGGTTAGACTCAAATGCACCCAGTATCACCTGACACCAACCTTCAAAACAGGGCAATCCGTTCGGTTAAATTAACATTTCGAGGTTTGACAGTGCCAAGACCTGGACCTGGACCACGTAGAGTTGTGCTTGGGTGGTATGTCAAGTCAAAGTGATTTAATACTGCTGGTCCTGGTTTGTTGTTATGGACCATGGAGGAATTAAGTGTCCACAAATTCCTGTAGGATTCTCAGAAAATGTCAACAAAAGTAAGAAAAATCCGTTGCTAGGGGCCATGTTCTTCGCCCTGAAGGTACTGACCCCTTGACCCTAAAAATCCGAAGTTCAAACTTGACCTTCGTATTAGGCATAACTTTATAATGGATGAATTTGGCGGTTCTAGGTTGAGGATTGCGATCAGGATCAATCGGACAGACCAAACCTTGGATAAATTTTATAATAGTTAGATTATATTATAAACTTACAAGTAACGACCTCGCCTTCGGCTCGTGTCTTATACTTGCTCACGCGGCTCCGCCGCTTAGCGAGGTTGGCTCTACGCTTGGAACGAATTAGTACAAATATTTGGCTTAGTCAATAAAGCGATTACCTAACCCTAAATGGTATAGTATTAGTAAGACCAAACCCGTATTTAGGCATGGGCCAATAGGGCTCTAGCCCCCCCACGATCCACAGTATCGACGAAGGCTGGCTAGACTTCTAGGAGATAACTTCATAGAGGAATGGAAGGCGTTACTCCGAACATCAATTGACTCAAGGATCAGAATGCACATGGAGAACATTAGTTCATAAGGCTTGTGTTGTTTATTGGTCCAGGCCAAGGCCTTATGATCCGCCATGTACCTCCAACTGGCACGGATTCTGAATGGGTTCCCAGATCCCTTCTGAAGAAAGCATGTGAGAAGACTGTGCGGGAATGAGTAGTTACTGGCAAAGAGTGTACCAGGACAGGAATTGGGACGCATTTCTATTTCGTTCACGAAGTGGAGTCGGCCATTCTGAGTCCACTCCCGATGCACTTTTTCGGCTCGACTTCGAAACCGGTCTACAGGTTCAGAGACATTTAAGCCGATATTTCTGACGGGAGGCGAGATGCAAGGGGTTTCCAGAAGTAATTCTGCTCTCAGTATAGCAAGTTGTCCCACTTCCTCTGACTCAATCAGTGTGTAGAGCACAAGCCTTGACACGATATGTCGCTGATTCCAGAGGCCTATCCGATTTTCCAGTACAGTTTGGATTCCTACCGCAGTGGAGGAGTCCATTAAGCTTCCAGGACTGCTATTGGGATCAGGACGTGCAAGTTCGGGGAAGAGCACAAACATGGAAAGGCAAAGTAACCTTGTTCTGACCCGAGCAGCTATCCCGTACGGCACTTCTGGGTGGCTCGGTTCCGTTTTGGCTGGTCTCTTGAACTTCGTAGTGAAGGACTTGAGTTCCAGTGTATCGTCGAAGTGTCCGTCCAGTAGGACGGCAGGGATCGCGAACGGGCCAATGGACGGACTATCTGCTTCAAACCAGTGTTGAGAGTATTTATCAAGTGATAAATATCACCCCGATGAAAAGTGTATTTTTATCACTTCTTATGCGAGGGGTTTGCTGATAAAAAGTGATACAAAAGTTTTAAAGGTAAAATCAAGGTGGGGTATCTTGAGAGAGGGGAAATAAAGAGTGAAGCTAGCGCGGTGTTTCAATTAGGTCTGTAATGCTTCAAAAAATCACAATAGCATCACATGAATAAAGTGTACAGCTACAGACAGATTGGCTTCTCTCGTGTGTGAGCCGTCTGACTTGCGGTGGTACGTGAGGGCTATCCGTGGATCAGTTTTAGGGAGTCGAGGTCTTCGACTATTGACATTGTGACTTTCTTATGCATCTAGCAATAAAAATGTTCTTTAAGGCTAGTTTCGGAATACAATAATTGGATGCGGCTAACGTATTTGTATGGTATTGAATTATAACTGAAACCTTAATAGGTAGTTGAGCCTATACATTAATGAGTTCTAATTTGGTAATTTTAGTTCAATATTGGGTTGAGTTTGAATTTTTGCGCGCTTCCGCCATCTATCACTTTTTATCAGTAAACGATAAAAAGCGATAAAAAAAATTAAAAGTGGTAGGAAGTCGAAACACGCTTCAAACCTTACGCCGTAGGCATAACAGTCCTTGTAAGATTCCATCAGCAAGCTCAAATCCTTAACTATTGTGTAATCCAGATTCCAGCCCACTTTTGATCGGACCTGAAGCCATCGTACTATGGAGGATGAACGGAATCAGGCCGAATTAATTGGTGATTGTCTAAATGGCAGCCTTTAATACTTGCAGCAACATGACAATAATAGGCATAGGGGATGTCTCAATTCACCGAGCTCATAACAAGGTTAACCTTTTTTCATATAGTATAGGTGTGTTATTATACTCACCAAAACATTGGAAATTCGGATACGAATACGGCTCTAAGCAATTTTTTCACCACTTTAGTCTAAATTCGGTAGTTTTTGCGTTTATAAAAATTCATATATGGATATCTGTAAAACCGTGGGTATACATATAAACTCAAAGCATACGAATGGTTCGAAACCGAGAATTCGCTCCTTAGGTCGATGGACATTAGGCCCGATGAGCCAATGAATTATTTGACGAGCACTCTTTGGTTATAGTATTTATCTAGGTTTGCGGGTTGCATGTCAGGCCCAAAGGTTTTCGGAGAATATCGCCTATGCACATATGTAGTTATTGGATTTAATCCACAATCCAGAATGACGTTCTTAGTGTCTTATATTGTAAATTGGCAACTTAGCAAAATACATTTTGAGTCATCCTTTGAAAAAATTGCTTTAAAAACTTTAAGCTTAATTAACTTAACTTGTGTTGTCCTTTTTAGAGCCTACTCATGAATAGAAAGACTTCTACTACTCAACTCGGAAAACAGGAACACAAAGGTCAAGCCAAATTGTAGTTTACTAATTACATAGTAATTATGGGTTGCCATGCTGAGAGCCTCAGGTATATCAACCAAGAACTCTATGTACGAATTTGATAAGATGCCGCTGTATGTGGTAGCAATGATTTGTAGTTAGCAAATCCAGCCTCTCTTGTTTATTGTACACTGTCATTAGTTTCAAACTTCCGAAATGCCTGTGCCTGTACTGTATTCTGTAGTAGAGTACATTAGAAAAATAGGAATAATGTATACAAACTCAGTAGTCAGTAGCATTAAGCATATGTACGTTAAAAATGCTCATTGGTTAAAAAGTCAAGGAGATTAAAGGAGCCAAGCTAATTCTAGTTTCCTAATTATATTTATGTCCTTCAAACTTTGTCTATAAATAGGGTTAGAAAAATGAAACTATTCCAGAGTTTTCCAAAAGTTTTGGCTGGGCTCGAAGACTAACCTAATTAGAGCAATATTAAAGGAAAATGGATTTATGAGTCCTAAATTCGTTGAAAGCTTTGAGATCATCCTATAGTGTTCCATCATGATCGGCATCTTCCGTGGCGGGCTCATTGTGCTCGTATTTGCACTTACGCTCAGGTAAATGGTTTTCAATTAGTATTTTAAAGAGAATGGAAATTATTGATACTACAAAAGGAGACGAAATCTCTCTTGTGATTCAAATAGTAGCAAAATAATATTCAACTTTTATTTGTAGGAGCTTCCCAGGTTTTGCCGAGAATGTGGCAAGCGTGATTGACTCTGGGGCCGAACTCTTCACATACATTGAGAGCAAGTCCAGCTAAGCTAATAGCCTAAGCGCTGGCAAATCTGAAAATGCATTCTGTATTGTCAACAGAAAATAAGTGCGGAATTGTAATTTTTAAACGCATTTCTAGTTGGACGAGCAGACCCGCCACCTTGTAACAGCATCCCCCTCAATTTCGGATTCTTTACGATTCCGGCCCAAAATGGATACTGTGTACCGAACGTTAATAATTGTACCTTGGCTCTGGGCTCCGTATTAATTCAGGGGACTATAAAGTGTACGGGGTCCCAAGTTTGCTGTACGTAATTTACCGTAGTCGTGTCTAAGAGTTTGCTTCAAAAACAGGCTTATACACTAATTAATTGATTGATTTTCATATTTACAGGTACAAAGTTCAACAATGTGACCTGGCCGACGGCCCCCAACGTAACTGCTCCAAATGTCACTTTCCCAAATTTTCCTAATTTTACTGCACCAAACCTAACGTTCCCGACTTTTCCTAACTTTACCGCACCGAACTTCACGTTCCCGGAGTTTCCTAATTTTACTGCACCAAACTTCACGTTCCCAGAGTTTCCTAATTTTACCGCACCGAACTTCACGTTCCCAAATTTTCCTAACTTTACCGCACCGAATTTTACTGCACCAAACTTCACGTTCCCAAATTTTCCTAACTTTACTGCACCAAACTTCACGTTCCCAGAGTTTCCTAATTTTACCGCACCAAACTTCACGTTCCCAAATTTTCCTAATTTTACTGCACCGAACTTCACGTTACCAAATTTTCCAAATTTTACTGCACCAAACTTCACGTTCCCAAATTTTCCTAATTTTACTGCACCGAACATTACGTTCCCAAATTTTACACTGCCAGAATTTCCAACTGCACCAAACTTTACGTTCCCAAATTTTACACTGCCGAATTTTCCAAACGTTACTGCGCCTAACTTCACTTTCAACATGTTTTAGCAGAATTTTTGAATCATTAAGGAAATAATGTTAAGTGCTATTGATATTTCATATTTACAAATATTTCATCTCACTTTTAAGTGTCGGCAGTAAGCAATTCTAAATGGCCTACATTTAACGTCTCCACTAATAATACACTTTAGACCTGCTAATTTGCTAAAAGTCTCAAGTGCTGACTTTGTCCACTAAATTGATTTTCGTCCCCTGCTATTAAACTAAAGGTCTCCACTAAACTTCTCCAGCAAATTCCTTTACTTCGCTGCCCCTCCATATAACTTACATTACTTCATTAAATACAACTAATCAGTATTTATTCAACACAGACATTCAACACATTCAATTATAATATTATTTTTATAAATCTGACTACTTATCCTTTCTATGTTTACTATCAAGCACAAATATATGTCTATTCTTAGAAGGTATCAATTAAACATTTTAAGTAACATACCAGAAATATATATTCAACAAATAAACATAAGGTGAACTCAAAATTTATAATATAAAATACATTATGGTATTTACAACATTCCATTATCCACAATGTAGCCGATTCAAAATGTATTGAATTATTAAGCGCTTTTTTCGCTTTGCTTGGTCTTCCTCGCTTTCGCTTCTGAGTTAAGGGGAGGCTCATAGCTTCAGGTCGGACAGAGTGCAGATCTAATTTCATTAAAATGCCAATGATATGTTTACAGATGTAAGTCTTCAAGAATTGAGGACAAGAACAAGTGGCCTTTTCGAGACTGTCTCCTTCTATTGTGACTTCCCAAAGTCGGACTTGATAGTTTTCATATGTAGAAAACAATTTCCAATTCAATCGTTCTTTGTAGCGTAGGTATCTCGTGATGTCCACTTCCTTTATAGAGGTCTGCTGGCTTGGTGTTATAATACTTTTCTGCCATCGATTGTGCGAAATCGTGTATTAGGACGAGCTTGGTACCACTTAAAGGCATCTGTCTCAAGTTTCAGGTCAATAGTAGGAGATGTAGCGAAACATTTAGAGTTTTGGGATCAGACATTCACGGAGCCCATGTCGCCCGTGCATCCGTGCATGTCTGTTTGGGATTCTGGATTTCGTTGAACAGACCACTCATGGAGTATACCTTTATAGCTATCGCTATGACTTGAATCACTGTTAAAAAAAATTTCCGACGATATCCTGATTTAGTGTTACAAAGATGCTCAAATAGATCTCCAAACTGTATGTGTAGTCCTTCCAGTCTGATCATTCATACTGCCGCTATAAATATTTAATGTTGCATACTGCAACTGCGTCTACTACTATTGATACTATGTATGCAAGTAACTTTTTTTTAAACTGCAGGAGGGTAGACCATACCACTTGCATAATTATCTTTGCTAGATAGTATACGTATAAGGAATAAGTACCGAGGCACATTTTAAAATAGAGTAGTGTAAACGAAACCTGAACACAGGTTTCGTTGTCTATGTTGATTAAATACTGATTAGATGTATTTAATGCATGCAGTAATTAACTTATATGGAGGGGCAGCGAAGTAAAGGAATTTGCTGGAGAAGTTTAGTGGAGACCTTTAGTTTAATAGCAGGGGACGAAAATCATTTTAGTGGACAAAGTCAGCACTTGAGACTTTTAACAAATTAACAGGTCAAAAGTGTATTATTAGTGGAGAAGTTAATATTAACCCATTCTAAATTAAATAGATGAGCTCTATACAACATTGGTACAACAATGGTCAATGCCAATTACATACGTAGCTGAATGCCCTTCAAGACTAATTGAGGTAGGTTCAAATATAATTTTCTAAACCTTACAGTTGCTAATCATGAAGTTCCTATTTTATTTAAAAATAAAACACATAAACCGTAGTACGGATAAATTATTTGAAATCGTGTACAGTAAACTTAATCAATGATTATATAAATACTAGTATGTACATACTTAGCTTACTTAGCATTATTTTACATACATTTACATGTATACTTACAAGTTATTTATTATATGAAAGCTGAATATTGTAAAATAAAATTGCAACTTAGCCTTCATACTTATTCAATCAGTGGCAGAATCAACTCCTCCCCTTCCCTCTCATCATCCTGCAGCGTTTTGAGCTTGCATATAGCTTGGGCGCACTTTCGGCGGCCATCCGGCTCCTGCAGCGCGTAGAGCGAAAGGAGGAGGCGCGGGCTCATGCGCTCTGCCAGCGTGCACATCAAATGGCTGATCTTTAAACAAAAGAAACAAGGTGAAAATATGTTCAATATTTAATTCTGCCCAGAAAGTATAGATTCCAGCCAAAATAAAGTATGAGTCTGAACAGACAAACTTGTGTCCAATTCCAATATCTATATTACCTTATTTCCATACTTTGTTTTATGCAAAGGTTAATATTTATTGGGCAGGTCTCATATTAAAACCCAAGGAGTTACTAGAATTATACATACTCACAATTCGATCCGGTACCAAGTGCATGATGGCCAGAGAAGGTGACTTGAGCGACATCTCTTCGAGAAAACTGAAGATAAAGCGTGTGGCCGGGCTCGTTTCACACTTTGTAGCAAGGAGACGATCAAAATCCTCATAAAGGTCATGTAGCATTAATTCTACGTCAAGTTCCTAAAAACAAAGAGGGGGTAACTATAATTTCCATATTGCTATAAAATGGCTGCCATTTAAGCTATCACCAATTAATTCGAAATCTATCACCAAATAAAACAGATTTCCTAACAAATTACGGCAAATTACTCACCATTCATTTGAAACTTATTATGAGCAAAATAATATATATTTTACAATTAATAACGGAATTAAACCTCTCATATTTGAAATATTTCAAAATCTTGGTGAGCAAATCTGCTCTAATTGATGAGAGATTTCGAATTAATTGGTGATCGTTTAAATATTCCTCCTAAAAAATACATACTGATTTTCTTACTGACCTCTTGACCCTTGACCGGACCCATGCTCAATTTCCGTCGTTTTGAATCCGGCTCCAACCCCTCATCAGCCACACTCTCTTCCTTCACGCCGAGCTTTGTATGGTAGTAAAATGACAAGGTAATGTCCACAGCCAGGCTGACGAGGGCCGTGGCCTGGGGCTCCACGATGTGAATGTTCCTTCAATATTCAATTAGGATTAGCTGTGGTCGTATGCCATGCAATTACTGTTACATCAAACTTACTTGTTTTGAAAATGGAGGATACTGGGAAGGACGACGGAGATGAAGGACCGAGCACATCTCGGGAGATCAATATGGAATATTCCGTACACGAGGTCACGCCATTGGTTCAGCTCAACCAAGTGCTGGAGATCTGCAAGTTCCTGTACAAAAGTCCATTGAATATTGGTAATGTGAGATTTTTAGGAGCCCTGCTTGTAGGGATTGACCTCTCTGCCTACCTGAACACATACATATACAAAGTGGGAGGGCCCGTTAATTTCTAGAATGTTCTTGAGCTGGACGATGGTCTGAACGTCCACGATCCCACGGCTACAGATGCTGGCCCAACAGGCTTGGAACAGGGCTCTCGTCCCCGTGGTGTCTGATACGCTGTAATACATAATAGGTTCCATTTCCATAGAATATAGTTCAGGGCTACTGCGTTACTGCATACATGTATTTTTAGGGTAAGTACTAAGTACGTAAAATTACTTACCAATCAGCTGATGAGGGCTGGACGCAGTTTGTCATCTTTGTGATTACTTTGGTCATAGTGGCATGTCTACATGGGAAAACGAAGTCATCAATATTTCAGTAGTCATTAATTCCTTGCAAAAATATTGAATAGTACTGACACTACTGTATTGCAATTTTAAAAAGTCAATTAGTACCTGTCTTTAAAGTTATCCTGCACATCCTCAGTATTAGAGGCGTAGGGCGTTTTAAAGTGCTCCAAAATAAATCGGGCCTTCCCACAACTCTCTTCCGGCATCAGCTGTCAGAGAAAGTTGTGATATTATTGTTTGGCGTAATTGTATGTTAGGAATTAAAAAAAACAAAACATTACGCTATTCTAATAATATGACACAATAGGAAATACAAAAACAGTATAATTAACCTATTTGTTCTTTAAAAAATCACAGTTTTTGTATACTTATAAATGCACGCGAAAACAACAATATACCTGAATATAGGAACAGAGCCAGGCCGAGATACAGACCGGCAGAGCACAGATCCGAGACCGAAACACGTCCAGAATCTTCTTGACTTCCACAAAGCTGACAGCATTACTTTCCCAGGCCAGGAGGAGCTCCCGGACCACGCCCACGGAATTCGTACAGAGCTCGTGCCAGAACACAAGACTGTAAAAAAGAATAGGAATTAATACAAATGCACACACATTAAAATGATGACATTGCGGTTTAAATGTAGGACGAACCTTGTCTTCAAGTCAGTGTCCCCTTGGAGATACTGATTGAGGAGGAGATCCACTTTGGCCTGATCACATCGGCCCAGGATCGTGTCCGGGTTCTTGGCCACGTTGTCAATCACCATGCAGTCCCTGTACCACTCCTCAAAGAAGTTGTCCGGCTCCTCAGAGGACAAGGCCTGTAGGGTCAAGGAAAATCAAGGCTGGAGTTTAATTGGATTTGTTGGAGTTTTAATGACATTCAATGTGATTTAATGGGATTTAAATATATTTAATGAGATTTAGTTGGATTTAATAAGATTTAGTTGTATTTAATGGGATTTAGTGGGATTTAATAGGATCTGGTTGTATTTAATGGGATTTAGTAAGATTTAACGGGCTCTAGTAGGAATCAATGGGAGTTAGTGGAATTTAATTATATTTAGTGGGGTTTAGGGTTTACTTTGATTCGGCGAGATATAATGGATTTCAGTAAGACTTAATTCGATTTAGTGGGACTTAATCGGACTTATTGAGATTTAATGGGATCTAGTGGGATTTAATTGGACCCATTGAGATCTAATGGGAGATAGAGCAATTTAATTGATTCAGTGAGATTTACGGGAATTAATTTAAAGTGGGATTTAGCAAGATTTAATGGGATTCAGTGAGATTAATTGAGATTTAGTTGGATTCAAAGATATTTAACCCGGTTTAGGATTTAATGGGATTTAATGGAATCCAGTGGATGGGATTTGTCTCAAACATGGATAAACAACTTTAAAAAATGCCGTCGAATTAAGTGCCATTAAAAACCACCACGGGATGGGATTTAAATACCAAAGTGGGCTAAAGCATTTAAAGTTGAACTAAATCCTAGGAAATGGATTGAATCCATAATTCTGGACCTAAATCAACTCTGAGTCCGGATACAACGTAATGCAAAGGGTTGATCACTTACACAGATAAAATATCCTATTTAGATGGACTCACCTGAGTCCCATAATTCTGCACAATGTGACAGAGCATGAGGAAGGAAATGTCAAAGATCATGGAGCGCGTCGTTGAGGCCTTGGTCCCTTCCCCGTTCACTTGCCGACTACATTGATTGAGCTTGACGAGCTTAGCAGAGACTTGCTGGAGCCGGCCCGTGGCTGAAGCGGCCGTCAGGATCAGCTCAAAACTCTTCCCAAGCATGTCGGAGAGAACGTTCTGGATTGCGTCCTATAAATTATAAGGTCAAAAATGTAAATTAAGTTTATATATTATTATTAGTTACAAAGTCGAATATTTTCATCGATTTGTAAGACTTAAGTACCTGATTTTTGACATAGTCCCCGTCCAAAGTTTTAAGAACCGAGAGGAGCGTTGACTCTGCCTTCAGAATGAGGACTGCATTGCTGGAATTTTGCTTTTGGGCAAAGTTTGACGAATTTCTCCTGTGAATCATAAAACGTTAGGAGTTTCTATCTGGATTATCTATTTGGCAGGCTTTATGTGAATTATTATTGACTCACTTGGCCACAAAGTGCTTCTTCCGGGCTTCGTTGAGAAGGGAATTTTTCTGGAGGCTCGTCAAGAAGAGTTCCCAGGTGGCACAGTGTAGTTTTGCATCCACGACGTCCAAGGAGGACTCGTTGATGAGAAAAAGCTCTAGACCCTTTGCAAAGTCTTCCCCGTTATCTGGTATTAATTAATCCGTATTGCAATATTGATGCATTAGGGTTTCGGTGTATTTTATGTAAAAGCTGGTACGGACTTGGATTTTAAATATTGAGGAATACTCACCACCAAGCCGGGTCTTAAGAAAGCTGAGAATGACTGGAAGTTGGAGAAACGTAAAGCCGATGTAGCGGAGCTCTGAATCCTTTCCAGCCGAATCAGCTAGCCCAATCATGCCCGAGTGTATAATGTCACAGTATAGGTACGGGTTCGGAATGTTCTGTAATGGAAATGTAGTTTAATTAATATAAGCTGTATCCTGGCATTATGATACACAGAGTTGTTTTAAATCCCACATTCTGGAGCAAATCACATTACCGTAGTACTTAATTCATCTCAGTAAAATTTAATGGGATTTTATTAGGAATGTGATTTAATGTGATTCCTTCGTTGTGTTTTAAATTCCACTAAATCCAACTAAATCCCACATACAACTATGCCATTTAAACGTACCTTTAACTGCTTAATGACGAGCAAATCATTGGCCACGAGCGGGATCTGTGATGAAGTCCGCAGGAGAGCTGCCGTCATAATGGTTGCCTGAACGCAGCCGTTCACAACCTGGAACTGTTTCCCGTCAAGTGAGGCCGGGGCTCCTTGCTGGACCGCCTCTCGGAAACTGCTTAATTTCTCAATGAGACTGTAAGGCGTGAAATAAGTAGTAGATTTCAATATAAGCAGTACCACATTAAATCAAATTACTATTATTATTTTTAATAATACTCCGATCAACTGGATCAAATTATGCTTATTTCAACATACGAAATAATTAGAGTAATATCCGCACTATGGGGCCCATCTGAGAACTTTAGGTTCTCCCTGCACATTTTCTGGATGTTCTCGTTCACTTCTGTAAGTACAGGAAAATGAAGGAATACATTAATAGCGAACATGATTAACATAGCAAGTATTCAAATTCTTATTACGTGTGCTTACTAGGATCGTCCAGGGCTGCAACATAGAGGAGTCCCTTGAGGAAAGGCTCCTTCAGAAAGTACTCCAGCAACTTCCGGCATCGTATGACGATTTTGGAGTCCTCCACTTCGGCAGGGAGCTCTGCCAGGTCAGACATGTCAGAGAGGTTCTCGAGGGAAGAGTACATGCAGCTGAGGAGCCAGTAGACAATGGCCTGGACTGAGAGGGCCAGCTCAAGGCACTTGTCCTCCTCCTCGGAGTCATTCGTGATTACACGGTCCTAAGAATCCAATAAAATTCGCAAAGGTAGTTAAATTAATAAGTAAATACCATGGATCAAAAAGTGTGCTCTCGTACAATCAACACAAGCATTAAACCATTGTCTCTGCACTCACTTTGACCTGATCCAACAGTTCCAGGAGGCTCGCTACACAGAACGGCTTGTAGTAGCTCTGGTACTGACTAATGCTCTTGAGCACGGCTGACGTGGAAATAACCTACAGGTGAAGATATTTACAAAGATTGTAATTAAGTTGTAATTTACAATTAATTCCAAGTCTTAAATAAGTACTTAATGCAACTAATATTAGTTTCTATTGTGCCCTACTTACCAGTGAGAATACAGAGTGCTTGAGATAGGATAGGACAAGATTATTTGGACCAGGCCCGTTAAGAGCCTGCTGAATAATGCAGTCGGCCATGTATGAGAGGTCCGAGTCCGGGCTTGTCATCAACTGTTAAAATTCGAATCAACATACAAATATGGCAGAATAGGTACTTCTTCAAGCGCCAAGAGTTAAGAGATGCTTGTTAAGTAATAAATATTCATTAAAAATATATAAAGTGTAAAGTGACCTTCCGAACATGTTGTCCCCACTGCCGATCCGTCCATCTCTCCCTCCAGGCCCGAATTATAAGGTTCTTGGCCTCGGACTCCCGGGTCGGGAACAACTTATTAGAAGTCCCGGGATTGTAGTTCCCTTGAACGTTAGTTATCAACATTCTGCCAGTCTAGTCTGGCTCACTCTATAGTTTAGGAAAAAACGACGCCACTGTATGAACTTGACAATAACTATAACATAATACGAGGAAATACAAAACAAAATTATGAAATATTCTTTTAATTCAAAATCAGACACCAGTTACTTTTTTCGTACATATATAAAACTTACCCGACTCGTTTTTGTTGGTAAAAGGGTCCCTATCTGGCACAGCCGGTGTACAAATTCACCGAGCAATTAATAATTAACTTACTAGAACCGTCAGTAGAATTGTAATTACAATTAACTGTAGCACAAAAATAATCTGAACGAAACTCTACCCATGAAAATAGATAACGGTTACACTAAAGTGCTCCGACCTACTGAGTAAATGGTAAACCTACCTTGGCACATGCATGAATACTTTCTATGCAAAATTACATTTTGAATATTGTAGCTTATAATCTTAAGCTTTATTATTTACGGAAAGAGGATATAAATTGACGGAAAGTGCGGGGTAATTATAATATCCTTATAGTTAATAAAATATGAAGAAATAAAAGGTGGTAGAGTTAAGCAGAACTCCAGGGGCTTTGTAACCTTTGAATGGCTTTAAAAATTGACGCCATTCGAAGCCGGTCAAGATTCGTCTCATAATGCCTCACTTTGCCTATATTACGAAATTATTGTAAGAATGCCTGAAAAAACGTATCAAAAATTGGGTTCAAGTAAGTATTAGGTCCAGCGTTGTCGCCTCATATGTAGCCTCCCATTGTCGTCTCCAGCACGGCGCAAAAGTAGATTCCGTGTGCTCGAGTCGACCTCACTACATGGTATACCTTTCTCATAGTTAATCTAAAACCTAAGTAAATGATGATTAATTTAACCTTTGCTTTTCGAGTATGTAGTACAAAAAAAATCGACACATGGAGATTGAGATTGGTACGTACAACGTGGTATATCAACTTCATACATGGAATACATAAGAATATGTTAAAGAAAGAATTAACTTAATTTTTCTGCTACTTAATAATTACTCAATGAGCTTGGCTTCCAAAAAAAAATCCATTAACATAAAGACCAGCCAAGGTTTATCTGTCCGTTTGACCGCGTATCAAAGTCCAACTGTCGGAGGCGTACTTTTGCTCTTGCCGTGATTTTAGACCAAAAGGTGTGATGCAAGCTGACCATCAGTACTCCTTTGAAGGGTACAGTATTATTCTACCGAGAGTCTTTGTTTTTACCAACGTACACTTATTGCACTCAATAGAAAATAAATACCGTAAATGCATTCCCAGGGCTTTTCTTTGATCACTGTTTATATTCTATACGATTTATTCAATCATATAAGTTAGACTACCTTACACCCAATGTAAACCAAACACAACGATCCCAATACATGGTACCTATAATACGGCGTAGCATTTGAGAAACAGCAAGAGACACGAGAGCATGCAGACTATCTAGATACATTGTGAGTAGCTATACATGATTCCCCATTTTAGAGTAAGTTTTCTGGATTTTCCAGCCCTTCAACTTGAGCTGGCCCACTTTCTAGAGAATTCCGATGACTTTTTCCGAAGTGAATTAACATCTTCCGCTTCCTACAGAAGACGAACCCGCAGCCTTGGGCTTTACACGGAACCTGCTGACTCTTGGCCTCATGAACTCCCAGAGCATTCTCATTCTTGCAGTAGCAGCCACAGATAGAGACGAAGGAGGGCTTCACGCGGTCATTGTCACGCTTCTCGGATTCAGTGAGCTGGGCCTCATATGCCGCCTCCCCATGAACATCCTTGATGTGATCAAGAACTCCGATTCGCGTCCGGCACTTTCTCGGGCAGTTGGGGCAGGTCAAGTTCGAAGGGTGGTCGGCGGGGGCAATGAATATGGGACGGTTCTGTCGGTTTTTCCCAGTAACGAGCAGGCCAGAAGTTGGGCAGGCAAGTGTAGGAGTTCCCGGATGAGCGGAAGTAAGGTGTGCCTGGGCTTCGGAGATCGTGGGAAAGGACATATTGCAGCGCGGTACAGCACATTTCAGATCTGGATTTGACCCTGGGTCTGTGGCCGGATTCGTTTTTGATCCTGCGCCAACCTCCCCACCTTGACCACTGAAAACGAAGAAATATATGTGATTGAAGTATTTATTCCCTTACAATTAGGATCAATCAAACAAGACTTCCGACTTTTGCGGACCTGGAGCCGGAGCCGGAGGCAGCTGTGGACCGCTCTATAATAAATGACTAAATAATAAATGGTTTAGAAAATTGGACTTCTTAATTCACCAACCTTCTCTGATAACACGGAACTCCATAGACCATAACTCGATGAGCTGCTAACTTCTTCTGTGTCTTGAACCTGGAGCCGCATGAACAAAGGAAGGCGGGCTGAGACTTCTTTAACGGGCCGAGAAGCCGGCGCTTCTCCTCCTCAGTCAACTCGCTCTCCCATGCCTCCTGCCCATGGATTGCCCTGATGTGTGCAAGAACTGATCCTCGTCTCGTGAACTTCGTTAGGCAATCAGGCTTGGTGCAGGAGAAATTGAACGTGTGACCGCAGAGCTGGTGACGGATAAGCTTATTAGGGGAAACGAAGAGCAGGCCACAAGTTGGGCAAGGCGATAGGAAGGGACTACTTAGTCCATGAGCGGAAGTCAGATGTGCCTGAGCTTGGGGAATCGAAGGAAATGAGAGCTCACATCCCTTGACCGGGCACGTTAGATCCGTATTCGTCCCTTCCTCCCCCACCGTGCCAAGGGTTGGAGGCGGCTGATCCTTATGCTTATGTTTCCATTTCCGGGCTTCAATTCCGTCGGCCTCGTATGCTTCCTCTCCATGGGTTCCCTTGAGATGTGCACGAAGAGCCTTCTGAACCTTGAACTTGGCCTCACAAATGGTGCAGCTGAACGAGAGAGAGTGGTCCATGAGCTGGTGGCGAAGGAACTTCTTCTCATGAATGAAGAGCAGGCCACAGGTTAGGCAAGGAGATAGGAAGGCAGGAATCAATCCATGAGCCGACTCCAGATGACTCTGAGCTAGAGGGATCGTGAGAAAGGAGAGATCACAGCCCGTGACGCAGCACTTGAAAGTACTTGGATCTTGAGAAGCAACGCGTGGGCGCAGCCGATACCTGAACTTTAGCCCCCTCAAAGTACGGAGCTGGGGTTGGATTTGGAGGGCGGGGGACTCAAAGGTTGCCTGTCCATGTACGCGCTTAAGGTGTAGACGAAGTCCTTTCTGCTTCTCGAATGTCCTTGAGCAGACCGTGCAGGAGCGTTGTGGAGGAATGTGGCCGCGCTCGTGACGGGAAAGCTTCCCTAAATCACGGAAAATGACGCCACATGTTGAGCAGGGGACAGTGACCGTGGGATAGCGGTTGTGAGCCGAAGCAAAGTGGACCCGGGCCTCGGAAATCGTGGAAAAGGACTGACTGCATCTCTGGACGAAGCATTTGGGATTAGGTTTTTGGTCCGCAAGTAGGTCAAGGGCTGGAACCTCAAAGACTCTGTCGTGTACTTCAGAGAAGTGTGCCTTTGATGAATCAAGGGAATCAAAGACACTGCAGCATTCAACGCATTCTAGGGGAATGTCCGCCGTTGGGTACTCGCCTTCAGTCCCTTCCTTGGACAGCCCAGCAGGAGCTTCTTCTTGTTCGAGGCTTGATTTTGTATGATCGCCCACACTCTCATCTATGTCCATTTCACAGATACCCCTGGAGAGTTTCGGAAATAAATATAGGTCTTATTACCATGCTACCGCAGTAAATACGGTTATGCGAACGATTCTTTCCGTCCATCTGTCCGTCCGTATACCACCATCAAGACTTAACTAATTAAGCATTAATTAAAGCTTACCGTTTAGCTTGAGATGCATCAGGACTTAAAGTAACAGGTGGACACGGTAGTGGATCCATTTTAGACTTCTTTGCAAGCTTGTCAATAGCTAAGCTTGAAATACACTGATCGTCCTCTCTCTTCTGCCCATTCCTCTCCTGAACATCTGACTCTGAGAGCTTTTGGGAAGACATGATCGTGCTCAAAACTGCAAAAAATTAAAACAACTGCGAATACACTACTCAATCTTCGTGTCTGTGAATCCAGCCAATACAAGGATAGAATTCACTCAGTCCAAAATACCGACGTCAGACCAAAAATATGAAGTCAGACCGCGGTCTGACCAGGATGCTAAATTACAATAGCACACAGAGCGCGGGCGTACTTTTCACTCGATCTAATTATTCTACTGATTCTATGTTCATTTTTTATACAAAAAAATTTTGGAGAACGAAATTTAAAAACAATTGATAGATTCATATTAATTTATTTCAAACTTAAGATGACGCTAGTTATTAAAGCAATTTTATATTCTAAGTTGGCTATCTGCAATAAGAACAAGTTAATATTTAAGCTACCCCGAAAATATTATAATAATTAAGTTAGCCGAAAAAATAATAATCGGGTCCCTCAAAAAAATTCAACTTAGCGGAAGAATTATTTGAACTTACCTAAAGAAAATAACACACAGGAAGGATTAAATAATGGGATGGAATTAATATATTAGGACCTGGGATAACCTGAAAGGGTCATATAGGTTCAATTTAGTTATGGCGATATAGGATATTTAAACGGATACTGAATCAAATGTGTACAAGAAATTTTCCATCTTAACCTTTGTAGCATATCAAAATTTGATCTGAAGGACGGAAAGACTATATCGAGGGTGATAAAACTAAATGTCGTAAGTTCCAAATGATTTGGAAACCGCAAATGTCGTATGTAGAATCTGACTCGAGTGGCTCAAATGTCGTAACTTAAATACGAAAAAAATCTTCTAATGTCGATAACTCAGAAAAAAAAATCACTGCACATGCCTGTAAAATATCGTTTCTCATGTCCATCCTTATAAGATAGTCACTATTGTACAGAATTCAAATGTTGTATGTAGCTTATTAAAAAAGTTGGTAACGAAAAGACGCAAATGTTTAGGTGCAAACATGACGTTCGTATTTGTTTAGCTTAGCAAAAAAACTTAGTGTTGTGCAAATGTGATTCTAAGGGTGGTATATGAGTAGTGACAAAAGATAAATTTTAGGGATACCGGCTAAACAAACGTGAATTCCTCCTTGTGATTGTGATACGGTGCATTATTGCATAATTAGTAAAGTTCTAGTTAATTAAATTTAGTGACTGGGTTAATTTATGTTTCAAGAAGTTACTTTTGTGCCGTACGACCCGACAAAAGTGAACTAGAATTGTGATTAGTGCCGTGGTGCTGGGATTTGTGATTTCTAGGCGATTTCGATGGACCATGGAAGAAGGCAAAGTGTAAACAATTTCCTTAAGGTTTCTTTGAAAATGTCAACAAAAGTCGAAGTTATCCGTTGCTAGGGATCATTTTTTTTGCGCTTTAAGGGGTGACCCCTTCACCCTAAAAATCCCATATTCACACTTGGTCTTCGTATTGGTCATAACTTTTTCCGGTATCTTTTTGGTGGGCGCACGTTGAGAAATGCAAGCCGTAGGTTACGGATGGTGCAAAATCGGTCATAATTTTATAATTGGCGGAGCGTAAGTGGAGCCATTATATTAACGAGTTTCATGCAAATCGGTGCGTAACGCTTTATAATAAAGAAAAATTTAAGAATATAGGAAATATTTCTCTAGGCAGGCAAGTCTTGAAAAATTGTGCGTAACGGGAATTTGAATTTGGCGGGGGATTTTTTGAATTTTTTGGGCGGGAAATATTTCTCTAGGCAGGCA
>JAQFZY010000843.1:0-20838 GCA_034696285.1 Hypogastrura burkilli | reverse complement strand
AACGTAGTGGCTTGTCTTTGTGTTCGATCCTGATCTCGATTTAATTATTTAGTGAAGAATAATATTACCCTAACAATTCGTATATACGGTGGCCCGCATAGTTTGCAAGTATTCATATAGGAAAACGGGTGAAGTGCCAATTAGTGAGGTGTCCTAACAACAACGGTTTGCCAACTGTTGACAGAAATGTTTGCATATATACATAGGTAGGTACAAATAAATAAACACAAATATATATAGACGACCATAGCGCAATTATTAGTCCGATTATTTTAGGTACATTATTTCGGTAGGTCTTTTTCCGTTTTTCGAAAAATTGATTTCTTCATTTAAAAAAAAATTGTAACATTTTTGAAAACTAAGAGTTTAGCAAAAATGCTAGTGTGACAAATCAATTTAATCGGGTTAACTTGTGAGTATGTTAAGCATAAAATTAAAACCAGAACCCGTATGCGAGAGAATACCCGAGTCTTTTATTTTTTACCTAGGTACACGAAACTCGTAATTCATATGCCCCGGAAGATATTAAGCCGTTCGCGCCTGAATCATCATAAAAATTTGCATGAATAGTATTTGCTGCATTATCTCGTTACGTCTTTTCCCGTTTTTCGAAAAACTTATTTCTTAATTTTTGAAAAAAAAAGGTACTATGGACTATTAATTATTAACAGTTTGGGTTAGGTAAAAAATTAAATACCCGAGTATTCCCTAGCATACTGGTTCTGGAATTTATATTTTATCCTCAATATACTCCCAGGGTCAACACGATGAAATTGATGTGCCACACTAGCATATTTGCTAAACTCTTTCGTTTCAAAATTGTAACCGTTTTTTTTTTGGAAAATTAAGAAATCAAATTTTCGAAAAACGGAAAATCACCTACCGAGATAATGTACATACGATTATTCATCAAAATTTCATGAGTAGTACATAAATGGATTTTTTTTAATTCGATTGTGTAGGTACCAGAAATCATCAAATGTTGCAGTTTGGAGGCGAATCGCCGTCCAAAGCGGAAACCTGGAAACCTAAAAATCTGTATTTTGAACGTCCATCTAATACTAAATATGTACCCAAAATTTCATTTAAATTTGCCGAGTCCTAAACCAACTTCTTATTTGAGTGGTCGTAACCTAAAATAGGTCCTCATATGCAGGGCTATTAGGAAGAAGCATGTGGGCTATTAGGTCTTAGGTTGTGGGCATTAGGAGTGACTGAGATTGTAAATTACAGGTGAGGAAGAGGATGATGATGAAGAGGATGGTGGGGAGACGAAGGAGGAGAGCGGGGAAGATCCGTGGGCGAGCAACATCGTTCCTCCAGACCCAGAGACACTGAGTGGACTTAAAGGCGTGATCGAGAGTCAGGAGAAAATCACATCCGCCGTCCAGGCTGATACAGAGGACAAGAAAACAACACTCACGGCCCTCAAGGAAAACGTTCTTTCCTGGAAACAGCATCAGTGAGTCCCGAATTCTATGCATCATTCTGCTTTTAGTCTTAAACACCGTACAATCCAAGAAACACAGTCGTGTAATACAACGGAGTCCACTGTAGTGTACATATCCTACAGGGAGCGGAAGTTAAACCTGCAGGAAAAACTGAAAGCTATCAAAAAGAAAATAATGATTGGTGGGGAGAACCTCTTGGACAAATCTACGGAGCAGGAAGACTTTCTCCAGCGTGCCATGAAGGAGTTGGAAGCGAGAAAAGCGGAGCAGGAAAAGCTACGGATCTCACTGACTTCCATTGTGGTAAGGGGGTTAACTAAGTTAGGTATGTGACCCATCTACATTAGTCTCGGTATTACTACTACCAAAGCCACTTGGATTTCTCAGGCGGAAAAAGTTAGTTCTGAGGAAAAGATAATGGGCCTCCAAAGCCTGAATACAGCCTTGACAAGACGTGTGCGAAAGGCCTGGCGGATCTATCAAAAGGAGATGTATGAGGATGCGTCTAACATCGACGACAATGAGTACGACCGTCAGGCGGCAGCAGATGACATTAAGAAAACTTGTAATAGATACGGGAAAATACAAGCCATTTTTAACGTGTTTATTCCACAGTCAGCTCTGAGTTTAATTCTGAAGTGTGTCAGTTACAATGAGGAGAACGAGTCCTGTTCCCTTCGATACATAGCGTATAGTGGAAATAATATTAATCAAGTACCTGAGTGTGACACTTCATCTTCAATGTTATTTGGAATCAAGAAGCCTCCGGGAAGACAAGTAATTTGAGGATTTTTTTCAATCAGTTCACTTTCGCTTTCCTAAATGTGAAAAATATGTCAATTATTGTATTGCAGAAAAAGAAGCCGAAGAAAATAGAGTATGGCTTCAGTTCGATTTATGATGAGTCAGACTCAGATGAGCTCGGCTATGAGCGTGCTCGAGAAGTTGAGAACTATGATGATGAGGAGGACGTTGAGGAGATGGACATAATGGAAAGTGACTTCCTAGTAACTATAGAGCGGGTCTGCTTCCACGATCCCATGGACAGCTATTACACTGGGGGTTCGACGCTTAATGAGCACGTTAATCGTATCACCGAAGACGATTCCTACCTGTCTCTTGAGTCTGGCCCAGTTTACCATCCTACAGAGCCACTCCTGGTTGAGGGCTATCAGGCCCCCAGGCGGTACGAAAAGAAAAAGCGCTATAGTTACAGAGTCACCGCTCAGCCTCAGGCTGAGTCCAAGGCTCCGGCTCCGTATTCATACGGATACGATCCCGAATATGGATACTACTGATGATCTCAGATTAGCCAATGAATGAACATTTCCAAATAAGCCTACTTGAAAAAATCGTGCGCTAGCAATCCAAAAGGAAAAAAAAAACTTTCCGAGAAGGTTCGTAACTAAACGAATAGTAATATATAGCGAGTCAAAGGCGTCCACTACCAGACTTAATGTAGGGTGTATGAAATAAAGAAAACTTCCCAGGGCTATACCAAAAGAAATGTGCTCTGCTTTATTTACCTTATGTCATCTGCATACAACATGTTACAAATACAAATACATATCTAGTAGTTGTTCGCGGATTTCCCTGCAAGTCCCATTTAGTGTTGATGCTAGCGGAGCTCTATCTAATCACTAGAAGGGCCGGTCTGTTCTCAGCATAAGGGTGTCGAAACTAATAGTTTCCTGACTACAATATACTAATAGACCGGTTTAATGTGTATAGCGCAAAAGAACAAATGGCAGAAAAGCTACTATTATACGTATACCCGGTGTTCACAGCGTAATAAGATATTATTTACAGGCAGCCTCAGCCTATTCCAAGATAGTCGTTAACTCTGCCTAACCGCGTATCTTTTAGCCACCAAAATTGGTTAATTCCTTATACATTTTCCCGTGAGTTTTTGAAGATAGATCCAGATAACAGTTTATGATGCTTCTTGGCGCAGCAGTTCATTTCCAGATTAAACTTTGAGATTCATAAAAATGTTTCTTTTGGTATAACCCTTGTAGAGAGGAGAGGATCCCAAGCTATATATACTGAATTGCTTGTATTCAAACGCAATTTGGCTGCTCATAATTAATAGGTTGAGGTTTAAGAAGTAAATGTAGTTTAGTGTAGGTAAATGTAATGTATAGTGAGTTTCTCTTATTTACTGCTGCTTGCACTCTGGAGGATTCTTTTGAGCCTGTCCCTTGCGAGTACGCTGGCCTCGATTACCTGGTGGTTGAGGAACTTCTCCATCATCATCATCCTCCTCTTCCTCCTCATTATCATCCCCTTCCTCCTCCTCCTCGAAATCATCGTCCAGAGCCTCCCCAGTGAAGAAAAGGACAGCTCGTGGCACAATTCGCTCTCGAATATACTGCCCAACCTCGAAATCATTTGTCAAGCGCATTTGAGTCTCTTCATCCATGTCACACTCAAGCTCATCCGCAACTAGAAGGAAAAAAAAACACTTGTAAACAATCCAGCCGAAGCCCATCTCAGTGATTTAGAACAAACCTGTGGGTGGAGTAAAGAAATTGAAGAACGACTTTTCATTAACAGTTTTGCTCACTGTGCGAATAGAGCCACGCTGCTTATGCTTTTGCTTCTTCCGAATGACCTTCACAGTGACATTCTTCCCCTTGTTCCAGTCAATGGTGCATCCCTGAGGAAATAAAGTAATCCTCACTACAGTTACATATACCCAGAAGGCTACTTGTTGACACAAATAAGCCGTGTCGTGAGTATACTCATGATCGGCGTAAAAACGTCAAACAAAAGAATATACTCTCATTAAATTTTCTCTCCGTTGCTGACCGAGTATTCAATGGATAATTCAAATATACAGTGGATGAGGAGAGCGTGAATAGAAAATTAGTGCCACAAGCACAATTTCTGACTTACCGAGCACTTGACAATCTCAGGTCCTTCAAATGCGAAAGGATCGTCCGGATCCACCTCGCACTTCATTACATAAGTCTTAGTCAAAACAGTATTCGTGAAGTATTCATTCGGGGAGAAGTGAAAGAATAGTGTGAAACCCTGTAAAAGTATTTTCATATGATGTATTCGAGTAAAGATCAGAGCGACATTTCGCAACGAAAAAATTAGGGTGACTGTTTCATACCATCGGCTTATCTGACACTTGAACCTTGATGTCTTCCAAATGCTCAATAATAGGATCATCATAAGTTTCCATCAATTCGGACAGCATATCCACCTGGTGAAAGATTTTCAGCCAAAACTTTGGAATTCCAGCCACCTTCTCTTTCTTAACTTGCTCCTGCCTGCGACCATCCAAGTTTAAGTAGTCAGCAAGAATGAATTAATCAATTTATGTAGGAGTAGATAGTTATCAGTATCCGATCACGTTCACACAAATATTCCAACTAGGTATCAATTGAACAGCTATAGAGACCATGGTTGGGATATTTTTTATTCAATAAAAAACACTGTTTTCAAACATTTTTAAGAAACGTTTTTTAATTTGAAAAACACGTTTTAAACAATAAAAAACGATGTTTGTTTTTTATTTAAAAGAAAACGTTTTTTTCTATTAAAGAAAAACGTTTTTTTCTGTACAAAAACGTGTTAAAAACATTAAAATACTGTTTATTGTTTTTTCTTTTAAAAAAACTTTTTTTTTTGTTTATAAAAAAGCAGTTCTTTTGTTCGTTATTAAAAAAAAACGTTTTTTAAAAAGAAAAATATATTTTAAACAATAAAAAACTGTTTTTCTTGTTTGTTTGTTTTTTAAAAAAAAGTTTGTTTTAAAAAAAAAGGTTTTTTTCTAACCCTGACAGACTACAGATAAAAATTCCCTACATGCCATGACTTCAACGGTTCAACTTCAACGGAAACGAAGGCATCACTTACTCTGTACTAGGACTGACAGCCGTGGCCTCGAACTTCTTCACCAAAACGTCATTAACGTCACATTCAGTATCACTTCCATATTCACATTCATCGTCAGCCGGCTCATACCTTCCAGTTGTAATCGATTCACGCTAAAAAATTAGGTCATAGAAGGCTAAAGGTTAGCACGTGGGAAAGTACTCAGTAGGACGGATGCAGTAATTGGTAAGATCGTCAGGGTCAGGAAAATTAATCTATTGTAGAATGTCCAGAATATATTCGATGAACCAAGCACAAAATTGGTAGCTCGGAGCTAAAGAACATAGGCCCATTTAATATTCTCTCCGTTGCTGACCGAATATCAAATGGTGCAAAGCTGATACCCAGTGGATGAGGAGAGATAAGAATAAAAAGAGACAAAAACATAAAAATTACTACCTTCTCAAAGTAAGGTTGATACAATTCAGTATATTTACACTCGAGAGCGTGCATTTCTTCGTAGAACTTTCCCTCAATCTTAGTCACTTCCAATTGAAGCTTCTTCAAAGCTTTCACACGACGTTTTACTTCCTCTGGCAACTCCAGCTATTCAAACAAGAAAAAATTCACTCAAAATACAGAAACTCTCCATGTTAAACGTAAATACAACATGCTGCCGTCGGCCGTTTAGATAAATTAATAACACACTTATGTCATGTTACTTGCTACTCCTAGAATAGAGCAATTACAACTAAGATGTTTTCTTTACAGATGAAAGACCAACAAAATAAACAGGAAATTAGTGAGAAGAGTCTGCGACATTTTACATTGAATAGGATTGTTGATATTTTAATATTAGTAGGAAATTCTTCCTTGTAATTGGCGGTGCTAAAATCCTCGATACGCGTGTAAATTGGGCAGTGGAATTTATGCGTAGTTTCCGCTCACCAAGAATTCCCCAATATCAGGTCCAAGGGGTGGGTACTCAAACTTGTCACCAACCTCCTCGATATTCTCCGCTTCGAGGTCAACATCCTGCGGGCTACGGTTGGTATCAGCCATGACTTACTTTTGAATCTGTAAGGAGTATAACGAAACATCTACACTAATACTAATGTATAATCAGTCAACGCTTCATAAGTTGTCGACGGAGCCAGCTATCTTCACCTCCCACACTGCTGTGTTGTGTAGGTACGACAAAGGGGTTGACCCGCGTCCCAGCAGGAAGGGTGGTGTCACATATTTGTCATTCAACTCACCCGCATACAAGTACAAAGTAAAAAACTGGAAAGGAAAAATGTTACACCATTCACACTTCCTGCGAGCCAGCGGCCACAAATCAGCATTGCTTTTGCTAGGGATGCGGGTCAACTCTCTTCCCCGTACCTACAGGTAGAGGGTGAAGATATTCGGTGGCGTCAACAACTTCAAAAGGGCCTACACAATATAAGTCCCATAATAACACTAACACCTAGACCTAAGCAGGAGAACCTTGACCTATACCCTATGCCATAGTGCATAGCATAAGCATAGCTGAGTAAGAAAGAGGTCATTATATTTAATCATCATTTTACTTTTCTATTACAACATACGAAATCACTAAACCGAGTCGGTAAAGGGATTCTTAGTTCTTCTGTTGTCTGTCTTTGTGAATGGGGAGTGGGTCAATGAGCGGGAGCCCTGCGGTGCTGTCAAGAGGTGTCAAGTGTCAATGGTTCTGTCCCCTTCCGTCCCTACGTGTGTTCAATGAAGATGGTGGTGTGTTCGTAGGTGCCTCGGGCCCTGTTCCCTTTTCCCAATTTTAATTGTGCTTAACTACTTACGTTGCGTTCCTGAGTTCGAGTTGGGTTCTCGTCCTTTGGCTGGCCGGCGTGGTTCTGGATTGATTCGGAAGAAATGGAAGTGTGGATTTTCTGCGTGCTAAGTTGGGAACTACTAATCGTCACAACACCGCCCCGGATCATCACCATCCAGAACTATATCGAAAGAGTCTAGGTGGGCAATCTGTATCTTTATAACCTTTTTTTCGCCCCCTAGCGCCAAATAATAATTCAGTTGACCAAATTATTCTTTTGGATTCTTTAAACCTAACCTATTCTAATAAAGTTAGTCTTATATAGGCGAAAGAAATGTGTGCTAAATGCCCAGGTTTACAACTGGAGCGTGGGCATTGTAGGTGGTGACGAGTAGTAGGTCCACGCACTTGCTCTCTTCCCTCGGAATCCGAACTCTCCCTACTCATACTCACTCCCTACAACAGACTGCATTGCACTATGCCCAATAGGAGGAGAAAAGTGGGAAACAGCATGCCGAACTCATGGAGCAATAGGGAAGGTCCGCTTACCTGCTAGAAATACAGTAAGCTGTGTACTACTTTTTCCCTATTCTCGGCCATGCTACTGATGGAAGGCGCAAACTGACTCTCAACTAAGACCGACAGAGGGCAGCGGCAGGGGCGGCCGGCCTCCGTCCGTCTAACGGTTTTATTCTGTGATTGGCCGTTAACCGAAACGGGGCGGAGTTATGACCTGATCAACTTCCAGAAAGCTGCAAATGTTTACTAAACTAACGGGTCACTCCGCCGCCGCCGGTCTTCCGTCTCCCATGCCAAAATACAATTGGTGCGTATAGGAATTTTGTTTTCTTTCACAATGACCGACGCAAGGTTGATTGACCTCTTGAGGATTTAGGCTAGATAAGGTTGGCTCATACTCGATTGTTTTTTTTTTTAAACGCTTCGTTGTTTGAAAAGAAAATCAAAATGTAAACAAAACTCCGCTGGTGGGATGCAAGGTTCATTGACCTATTGAGGTTTTTGGTTGGATTTTGGTTCACACATCTCCGCCGCTAGCTGGCTCCCTTGCTCCAAATTCACGGCCTGCAGCTTAGAGCTGTACTAGACATGGTACCGACTCCGGGTCAAGTGTCAATGGGCAAATATGGAAGAATCTTGTTGTTTGCCTGCTATAAGGTTTAATGACCTCAGCAAAATGCTTAGGTATGAAAATATTTAGCGATACGTGCCGAAACACTATACAACTAACATTATTTCTTTGTGAGCTGGCGAAATTCTAGTTTTAATTGTATTTCAATTAGTAATTTTACTGGCATATAACTTTATTACGCATAAATGGTCAGTTCTCAGATTTAGTGTTATGGTGGCGTATTAGTAGCAGGAGAGAAGTGGCACCACATCAGAAAACACATTTTGATACTTGCGACAGCAGTAGTAGTTACATTCATTAAGTCTTAATTACTGTCATACTTAGAACTAACCAGAGATGCAAGCAGCGGTGCTAAGGCTCCCACCCTGCCTCCGTCTTTCCCCAAACTGGTTCAGGAACTGAACCAGTAGTGCTCCGAGACGAAAAGTTAAAGTTTGAAAAGTGAGTATGAGCAAACCTTAGGCCGACGATTAAATTTCTGTTCTGCCATTTGTAGTAAAGTCACACATATATGGCATAGGAGTGCTTAATATCTACATGGTGACTTTTAACATCACACTGGCAGGTACGATGGAAATCCCCAGATAACTTGATTGTTAGTTATGAAATCCAATGATACGTACCAGGGCTGTTTTGTTGCGCACCAGAATTTCTGGTGCCTGCTATAGTATAATAATAGAAGCATGCGCTGTATAGGGATGAATGACTTCGAGTACATTCCCTATCTTCTACTCCTTTTTTAAGTTATCACCGCGGTTATCACTTATACAGCCTTGAATAAATAAATCACGGGAAGGAAATACATATATTTGGTCCACACCTCTATTTTCTGCAAGCTACGCTCAAATTGCACGCATATACTTTTAACATTTATCATTATCACGGGTTAAAAACGTCGGGAAAATTTAAGTAAGGTATTATACATTGTTTTCAGATTATTTATTCAAACTATTGAGCCAACAACGTCCAGTTGTTCCAATAGAGTGAATATCAAGACTGATTTATTCAATGATTAAGTCGTAGTATTTGTACTAGTAGCTTAAGGCCACTAGAATTGCAGGCTCTGCACAGTACGGTACGGCACAGTATGTGCAGTAGAACATAATGTAGTACATCATCATCATCTTGCTGATGTGGAAGAATCCCGTGTAGTGAATGATGCTTAGCTACGAAGAATTCACTACAACTAGAACTTGTGCTAAATAACATAGTATTCGTATTGTATTAACAATGGTCTAACATAGTAATATTTCCTATATTACAACATTATTCTACAAGATTGCGGTATGAGGATGAGGACTATTACAAATATAGAGATCAGTATTTAAACCATTAGTTCGGTCCTTCTTCTTGTACACTTTGTAATAACGCTAGGAGAGCTAAAGTCGATGTAATTAGAAAATAACCGAGGACATCGGTTAGTTATTATCATATACGCTAATTTAAGAATTTCAAACGTACTCAGTACCCTCTTGACCTATAGAGACCTGGACGGACATATACGATATATACGTACATATCCACTCCACAGACAACTTTGTATGTAAAGTGATTGGTAATTGCATGTATCTTCTCGCATACCGTGAATTCTAATAAACTCAATCATTTAAATATATATCTCAGCCTGATTCGAATTCGATCATAGGCTCAATTCTCTTTTAATGCATTATAATTGGTTGATAAAGTGTATTTAGCCCACGTAGCAATAGCAACCACGCCCTAATCTTGAAACTAACCGCACTTAAGAACGTGCATTGAGTTCTACATACAATCTACAATGCACTTTCCTAAACTCCCTTGAATGGCTTCTAAAAACGAAGCCCGACATGGTCTTTTGGTCCAAAGTACGAGACAAAAATAAAGGCGGACCTTTGTCTAAAAACCATGTAAAATGTCCCGGCTCCCATAATATCATGTCAAGAATGAGAGAATTGAAGCCTGTTTCATTTCTCCAACTTCAAATCTTATTCCGCCGGCCCAACTTTTGGGGATCCCATAATAATAACTTAAGCTGAATATTAGAAGAAAGAAGCTGCTCTTGAGCAACACTTTTACTATGTTAGTTATGACTCGGGAGGGAAGGATTGGATGAGGCAGGCAATCTGAGCCTGGCCCCATCTTCTCCTGAATTCACACTATGTATACTATGTATGTACATCGTACGTAGTAGATACTTTAGTTGGGCTACCCATGCGGGTTAGCTATATGACTTTCAATGAAAAGAAGCGTCTAAAAATAACGTCGTTTCGGGGTTTAGTGTTCAGGTCCCCCCATTGGAGCTAGTAGTAGTAGATCCGAGAAAGGTGGGGAAAAATCACCGAATTTGTCGAATCCCACCGCTTGCACTTAGTTAAGACTAGAAGGGGCAGGAAATAAGAGATCTTTGAAGTCGCAGACCTACTGTAGGATTGTAGCCCGTATTTTCCGACTGTTCCTACGTCATCAAACTCCGTTCTCGTTGACTTTGTTTAGGTGGATCCCACTCTAATTTCCGACCCAAGGAATCCTCATCTTGTTATTGTTATTATATGTAGTTCTCCGGACTAACAAGGGTCTCCGGGAAACTAATGTCATCATCGAATGATCCCCAAACTCAACAAGTCTCCTTCCATCCAATTCTTTTCCAATAAAAGATTCCCCACTTTGTAATAGTATTCGGCTCAAGTCCCTTCAGTTCCGCTCTCCAAACCCCCCGCCGTGAGAACAATAGAAAAGTTTATGACAAAGACCGACCTCGATCTCCCAGCCTAATCATTGTCATTCTCACGCCTCACGCTCGACGCTGTAACACCGTAAAGCGGACTCAACGAAAGTTTTTTAAGTAGCTCGTGCCTCTCCATATTTGTGTTAGGACAGATGCCATATTGTAAGTGAATCCTTTCCGTTACAGCCGTCGTCGAGCCCAAGGTTAGCTGAAGGTAGGAGTGCACCTTGTTTAATACTTTAATTTTGCAGTAAGTGTACTAGGTAGGCATCTTGTCTTGTTTATACATACATGCTTTGTATGTAAACTCTCTCACAGAATTATTGACGATAATGTCCAGCTACGACAAGTATAGAATTCAAATTGGAGAAAGTATTGGATGTAGTATTCAAAGTATTTTCTTACTGGTACTGCAAATGCATTTTCTTGAATCCTAGTGATCCTACATTTAAGGGAAACTGGAATTCAGAATGTACGGCGATAAGAGTCCGCCATTTTAAACGGATAATGAAATGATGTACAACTTTTTCCTTTAGAAAGGGATGTACATAATGTAGTATATTTGTATACTACAAATTAACAAATGTTTCAAATATTGGTCCCCTGTTACTTTGTCTTTTATTTTATTTAACTAATTTAATTTTTATGTCCGAATGGATTTATGTCCGAGAGCAACTTTGACTGAAAGTTGAATATCTGAAAGTGGTATTTATTGTTCATTATTCGTACCAAGTATATACTTGCGTATATATATATTTGTTAATCTTAAAATTTAAAAAGAAACCAGCGAGTCGAAATTATTCGCAGCTCAATCATCGTATTCCAGAATGATTACGCAAACCTCAATCAAGCTCAAATTAAGACATTACATTATTATGGCATTATTTAGTATTATAATAAGTATGCAAACATTATGAGACTGATTTGAGATAAGACATGTGGTCTATAGAGATCAAGTGTTGTCCGTGTCCATTATGCTACCCATATTATTATTTTTGAAGTAATTGTGAATAACAGTGTATGTATGTGTATAAGTGTGGCTACGAGCCAGAATGTCAAGTGCCCGAATGGCGACTTTCCCGAATCAAAGTGTCCGAATTTGTCATGTGCCCGAAAAGCCGTGTGCCCGAATGTTTCAAGTGCCGAAAATATATATAGGGCCGAAGAGTTGATCGTCAGTACACCCAGGCCTTTAAGTAGCCAGCGTGTCTGTTCTTCAAAGTTCAAAATGTGAAAGTGTAAACCGAAATATTGCATAGGTAAAGAATAGGATACCTCAAGGTTCATTGACCCTAGAGAATTCTGGCTAGACAAGGTTGGCTCATACGTGTTTTTTTTTCAACTTTCATGAATTTGACAAAAGTGAAAGGTCAACAAACTCACCTGTAAAATTATTTACAAGTGCACTGGAAAAGGTTAGTAGCTATGTCAGAATTAACCTACATTAGCATGAGGATGCTAAGGCACATAGGTTGTGCCTTTCCCCAACTGGAGTAAAAAATGTAGTTCAGTTGCAAAATCAGAAAAGCTGAAGTTTGAAAAGTGAGTATGAGCCAATCTTATAACCTAACCTCAATCTTGTTCAAGGAACCTTGGGATACCTATTAACTTATGTAGCCTATAATAGCGAGGCTGGAAAAGTAACATAGCTACTTAATCCGTTGTCCTAGTACCTTAAAACACAGCAACACTTCATGCTGTCCCGGCAAATAGTTCTGGCTCAGTGCTAAGGCCCAGGATAAAAATTCTTAGTTAATTTCGTTTTTTGAACTCCTTTGAACACCAAGCACTGTCTGAGCAAGCATATCTTCATGGTAGAATTTAATTTTTATATATAGGTATTGTCAATTACTACACATACCTATATATTTTTTTCTGATTCGAAACCAATTCTGAAAGTGTAAAATGTTTACCTTGTTACGTGTTATAAATAAATTTAAAACAAAGTTTATTCGAAAACAAATTCGAACTCACTATTATCTATATAGGCAACAACTATTATTGTAGGGTACGGTTCCAAAAACAAGCTAACACGCTTTGTGAGAAAGGGGGGGGGAGGGGTGCCTAACCATATCATACTGTGATGATAGGATGCAGGGGTCATGAACGGGCTCCTGGCTGAGACAGAGTTACGAAAGAGACGTTAGGGCACGCGGACTTGGTCTTACCTTTTATACTGGAGCTCCAGGGTCCCAATAAGCCTAATTAGTAGTTTAGAGTATAAACTAATAAGATAACATGGAAGAATGTTTCTTCCTCTGTCGTGTGTCGTGTTTGGCTACTAGCGCTGACTCCAATTACGAATTATAATTATGGGACACGAGACTCTTCCAAGCCTTGTCACTCCAACCTCAATTTGAACTATATCTACTTTCGAACGTTGAACATCAGACACGCTGGCTACTTACGCCCTTCAGGTACTGACGATCAACTATTCGAGCATAAATGTGTTTTCGGGCACTTGGCGTATTCGGGCATGTGCCAGTAAGGGCACTTGACACATTCGAGCACATGGCTTTTCCGGCACACGACACTTTCGGGCACTTTGATTTGGGCACTTTGATTCGGGCTCGCGACCGGACACAGTATGTGTATGTACATATGCATGAATATTGTGTCATAAGCATACTCGGACGCAAAGTTATTCGGACCAAAGCTTTCGTGAATACAAATTGGAGCAAGTGACGGTACACGCCAAGATTGACTTATTTAGTTCAGTAAATTTAATTTTAAATGTTTCAAAAGTATCTAATATTATTCTGCCAATGTGCTGGTATTACTTTTCCTTATTTTCATAGTAACTTTGACCCTCAATTGTATTCATTGCTCATTTTGATAAGGAAAAGGAAGGTGCATCAATGTTTTTAACGTCTCAGACTGTTCGGGGGCCTTTATAATATGTATATGTAGGGCACATCCTGTAACGCTAAATTGGGCTGGAAGTAGAATTGCTCAAAGTTGATAAGGTTGATTTCTGAGAGCTGATTGAAAGTTGCGACGCCTGATCGGAGGTCCTGCTCTGAAAAAAACTTCACTACTGTTTTGTTTTATTTGGGATCTGGGACTCTTTATTCCGGCCTCATTACTTCTCCAGCCTCCAGGTTCGGAACAGTCTCGAGCGAGCCGTCTGAGGACAGGAATCAGATATCAAAGCACAGGAGGCTCATTGACTCACATCCCTTTGGACACTCATTTTAAGGTAGGCACATTATTCCTTGGACTCAAATCACCATCTCATTGCCAGAGTTACGGCCTATAACCTTTGGCATTTCCAACTTTCTCCTTTTTTGCATGCCTACATTATGTAGGTATTATCCCTTATTAAGTACAATTCTCTTTCCGGATGGAACCTGGGACTCATCCACTCTTGTTTAAAGGCACATGATTATCATACTATGAAGGTATTTTGTACGTAGTTCGTATTGTGTTTCCCGTTGATGACGGGGCCCTATGGTTGTTGGATAGGTACCGGCTTGGAGTAAGAATATTTAGTTAAGAGCTTCTAACACTTATTTAGTGAGGGATTGTATTTGTTGGGCTATTTATATTTATGTTCCTTGAGAACGTAATTTTCGCTGGCGTAATATAATCAAATATTTGTAGAGGTGAGGATGTCGTCCCCAGGAAAGAGCCAACTGGACACAATGTACCCAGAACCGCTCTCCAGGCTTCGTCGAGGGAATAGCGATCTCCCGAGCTCGGCTTCCTACAGGCGAGCCGTAAAGAAGCAGCTCCATCGTGGAAACTCAGGCCGGTTCCGGACCCAGCCCGTCACCTTTCACGAAATTAAAGTAAGGATGGTTGATAGGAGAGGATATCGGAATTAGATTTCAAATGTTATCGGAGTTGGGGTTAGAGGCTACATTATGTTTAGACCCTCACGGGAATAAATATGTAATGGGAGAATCCTAACATGCATAGCGTCGGCGTCGGCAGGCATGCAGCTAAACCTGTATAACACTTATGCAATTTTATCTCTTGTTAAAAAATATGGATAAAATCGAACCACATAATCTAGCGTTATGAATTCTTTGATGCGAAGAAATGGGGGAGGGAATGAGGGAGAAGCAAACCTGCCCTCCAGCAGAATTCCTCCGCGATGGACTCAACTAGCTCAGTTGTCACATGGTCTGTTGATAAGTTTGAGCCGAATTAATATTTACTACTCTTGACACATCAAATATGCTAGGGGAAGTAAGGAACTTTTTTTTAATATCTTGCTCGCTTACCGAGGAAAAGTTTGGGACGCCACGGAGTTTTACTCAAGGAAGTCTTCGTCCGCTTGTGAACGGAAAATGTGGTGACTCAATAAAATTGCTATTGATACACTCGCTGATATTGTTTCAGTATCTATAACCTTTATATAACCCAGGGGTCCTACTCACATGTCTCAGGTAAGTAAACCTACTGGTTGCCGTTATTCATTCATAAGTGAATTAGCTTTGAGTGTAGAAAAAATACGCGATACACGAAAGGATACAAATTCCTAACTCTAGATCCTGTATAGCATCCAAATACATAGTTCATGGATTGACAGGGTAATGAATTCAAAGGTTGGGCTTGGGCCAGCTTGTTCCATATGCATACGAGCCCTACATAATTTAATTGTACTCACCTGCTCTATCAAAGAAGGCTTTTCCCAGTTGGCTGCGGCAGCTCATGTCAGGCAAATGTATTCTCATAATATCCCAACTTCCCGCCCACTGATCTTATAAATGAGATTAGGAAAGGCCTTTTTGGCTTTCATGGGCGGAATCTATGTAGTAATTGGTCCTCTGTTGTCTGGGTCACAGGAAGTTGACGAGGAGAACCTGGTGGAGGCGGAAGCAGAGACGGCCGGGAAGGCCGGCGTGGAGAGCAAGTCGGAGTCTGACCTCAAGGCCAAGTTCGAGCTCTTCTATCGGTCCATATCATCCAACAATGAGAGTAGCGGGCCCCGGCGGGCTCCGCCGGTCTCCCTGCCAGTCCCAGCCGGCCCAAGGCACGACGTGATTGCCGAAGACTCCTCGCCAACAACGTCCTCACCGTCCCAGCCGACCTCGGCTCCCTTAGCAATACCCTTCAACCCAAGGAGCCGTCCTTCCATATAAAAGGCCAGGAGAAAGGGCGCGGTGAAAGCTATTTCTCTCCACTCATTAATACAACATTCGACATTTCCCAACTCCCACACTCGGCACGAGACACTGCTTCAGCTTGGGCTGCATATTTTTATCACGATGACTTAGTATGCTTATAAAGGCTGCAGATAGAACGGATCCTCTTCTTAGTATTATTAGGCTTAGTATTCTAGTCTCTGCATACCACGTTCCCTGACATAAATTCTACAAGTTGTGTAAATTCCTTCTGCAATGCTAGACAATTATCCTGCTATGGATAGTCATTCAAAAGTAAATTCCTTCCTAGCTTCTGTAGTATAAGACATGTCTGTTACATAAAATGGGTTAATAATATATAGGTATAATTAATTATTTCTATGTGATTTCCTTCTTTTTCCTTGTAATTGTAACTGGATGAAGCTAGTCACTTCATAGTAAATATTTAAAAGGGAGCTACCATAAAATTTATTCAGGAATTTAGCATGAAACTAGATGATCTAAATAGGTACGTCATTTATATCCTTTCAGAGCATGACTTTAGCCGATAACAGTATATTATAGTAATAGTAGTTCGTCCTTCCGTAGATACGCGTCACTTATTGTGCCCTCCCAACCCTACAATGGTCCAGCTTTTGCGAGAAGACTAATAATGTTCGTCTTAAAGAATTATGCGATTTTAAGTTTAGAAATATTAGAAAACCAAACAGTGTGTATCGGTACGGATACAAAAATGTTAGAGGGTAGCAACTGAAACTGTCCAGCTTGCCCAATCCTGCCCTGCCCTTCTCTGAAGCTATAGTATTTACTCTGTCCAGTTAAAGTGGACGGATATGACTTCAATTATAGTTCTTGTTTGTTAGCTTCTGTTAGAGACGAAATGTGGGGACCTGATATGCATATGTGAAACACGAGTCCGCCCAGCTGGTTGAATCATATTTTAAGTCCAATTCTGTAAATAGGCCTACATCATCCTCCATAAATACTAATGTACGATGTATGAATGTACGCCAAAAGTCAATGTTCAGTGGCTGCCTGTACAAGACAAGATACCGTACCAAGAAATATTCTCAACGTACAGTAGTGTAATAGGCCATCATTTTTAAAATAAACCCATGAGGTTTAAAATACAATAAAACACTCTAGTCAATTATTAGTGCTGCATACTATGGATTCGGAGTACAACGCGTTTATTTCTCAGCAACGATTCGGAAATTAGATGGAAGAAACAGACGCGTATATATTTAACGAATGAACACAATAGTTCTTCACAATTCACAACACCTTACTGTATTATAATTGGCTGGAATAGTTAATTTAGCACTTGGAAGTAATAAATATTTAGTGACACGACTCACGAAACTAGCTTGGATAACTATACTTCTTTCTCACCGTAGAAATATTTTAATAGATAACTTATAATTATAACCTAATACTTGAATAAATCCTTAATTTAAAAATTAAAAAGAGAGAAAGCACTTTTATCCCTTCGTATATATTAGACTAAAGTTAAACAAAATGGAGTCAGTTCAACTCTAACTAAAAACTCCCGTAAATGAGCTCTTATAATTCATAAGATAGAAAATTAAGGTTTTACACCATTAAGACCCCAAGCCCATTTAAGAGCGCCGAGCACCGTACATTACGAGCACGCCAATCAATAGGTACCTAAATATTTTACATGGGCTGATATGGTACTAGATAGTATAGTAGGAGTGGAATTGGGATCGGAGGCCCATTCTTATAAGGCAAATTCGGAATCAAAGTCAGATACAAAACGCATTTTTAGCAATGAATGACAAGAAACAACTCTAATATCAATATCACAATGGACCAGAACATTAACATCAAGTCTGATTCTGATACAACTAGTTGCACGACATTATTAACATTTCATGCCGAATTGAGAACTTTCACCAAACCGTAAAGAGAAACGTCGTATTCGTAATAATGAATAATAATAGTTTAGCATAGCTTGGGCGTATGTGAACTTTAGGACACCCGGGCATTCCAAAGAGAATGAGTAAATTGAAGCACTCTAGTATAATTAATGGCTAATGTCCAGAAGATTGTAAGTACATTTTAGCGAACGGATTGAGAGGTCCGAGTCCAGGGTTACTGTTAAACCATGACTTCCATGGCAGACTCCGAGTCGTCTAGTCCTTTGTGGCGATTTCTAACACTGTTTTTGGTGGAAGGCGGCGTTCGCATAAATTCCAGCTCTTTGTCTGCGGCAATTGGGTTCCAGGCCGAAGAGTCTCCCGATGAGTCAATTCCACGTGAGCGAAGCATTTCCTTCTTTATAATAATCTCGTTGGTCAAGTAAGCTTCACGACGGATCTTCTCCTGGATTTTAGATGGGACGTCCGGTATAATCCACCTTAGGGTAATTACCGCCAGCGCGACAAAGTTCTGTTGAAATTTCAAATGAAAGCACACAGATTAATAAAGCGCATTATAGTATTAGTAATTTGACCAAGGACGAACTGGATTACATTTTATAGATTTATTTATTTATTGATCCACGAAACGTTTGATTTTACATCAATTCACCATTTACCGCTGATACTAACCTCAAACACAACAACAAATGCTAATCGTGCCATCCAAACCTGCCAGTAGAAGTCAGTACGCTTATACCTTAGGTCCTCGGGAAGCGAATAATGAGTTCGGTAAGCTTGATACCTTTAGGAATAAATACATTTATTTTAGAAAGAGCTAAAAAAAGAATGTAAAAAAAAACTTCTGAGCCTTATTAATCGACTAAAAAACTCCAGTGTGCAGCTTACCTGCATTCCGTAACATTTGTGTACTTTGACGTCAAGGTTTTATCTAGACTAGTAGAAGCAACAAAGTTAAGGTCGGATGTATCGAAGTACGCCAAACTATGATTCAAAAATCCTTTCAGAGTTCGGTTTTTGTTTATTTCATGGAGGCCATATTTGTAGACCATTTTAGGGATAAAGTTCGATGTAAAGGCAATTATGAACGCCTAGAAAATTTTTTTTACATAAATTAGACACTGCCCGAACTAATTGTAAATATTACATTCTTAGAGTCCAATTGGTACGTAACTACTTTGCCCCTTTTAAGAAGGAAGGATATTGCTTACGTTCGTTATCACGGCCAACTTTCCAATCGAGTCCATGATGCTGTACCTATAAACAAAAGAATTCCCTCAACAATCTATGCCCACCAGAGAATATAATCCGGCGTTTCACAAGTTGAAAACTCGGTTTTCGTTCTTTTTAAAACGAAACTAGGTAATACAGAAGAGCAAATAGCGACTGAAAACAGTCTATCAGCCACCCCGTACTACACCGTACAATGTATTAAAACAGATTAAAACCAAGCATCCAAAGAAATTCCATCCGTAATTGAAATGTCCTACATAGTAACGTACATATACCCGTTTTGCGAATGCATTGAGATTGAGTGGTGAGCTGCAGGATATGAAACCAACAGTAAAAGCAGAGGTTCCTAACAACGTGTGCGGAATCAGAAAGAGCCTTTTCTTCAGCTGGATACTTATGCACGAAAGTGACCTCTGGGTTGAATGACGATACTTTAAGTATGATCTGCTTTCTTCGGAACCATAGCTCGATAACTCCAACAACAGAGTTCAAAAAGGTACCCTTTTTTCTTAATTCCTGTATCTAATCTAGCAATAATTAATCGACAGGATTCAAACAAATTCTAATGAATTGCAGTTTAACGATGACTAAGAAACAGCTTTCCGGTTTTTAAAAACCTAGATTTCCGGCGGCTTTTCGGTGCTGGAAACTACTGGTTTTCGGTCGTAAGGTATACTCTTTTCGGGCGGCATAAATCGATTTTTATCTACACTGAATTCGGAAGTTCAAACTAGTATTTATGTTTCAAAATCGAAATGCCACGCTGCAAACAATTTCGCCAATAAGTGCCAACATTTTCTCATTTTATTTTCACTCATGGGCGGCTTTTATCATTTTTCGGCATAAATAAACTTGTTTTTTGAAAGGTTTTAATTTAAATCTGAGATAATGCAAGTTATTTTCTAATTTCTTTAGCAAACTCAAGTAAGAATCAGAACCCAAACACCGCTCTTAGACATTTGTACGGCAAAGATGTGTATTCACATCGTAAATCCGGCTTTAACCTTTGCCTACTCTACAGTTCAAATTAGGCGGTTTTTGGTTTTATATAACTAAACTATACATATATAGAAAGATATACTTGCAAATCGTGGAGCATAAAGTTTTAGCTAACCCAAATGAAAGCATAGAAAACTGTTCGGAACCGAGAATAGACCATTGGAAAACTGGTTGAGGTTGACTCCTCTCGCGCATAAGAAAATAGTCCCGTTTGAGCTTTCTGATCTGCTTGGAAGGCAACCTTAGCTCACAAACTCGCACTTAAAACCCTCTTGCCACTTCCTCTCGCCATATTTCGGTTCCAACTCGTGCAAATTGTATAAAATCGATACGTAGCTTTTATGGAGGGAGAATAGTGTCAAAACACAAGAACAAGTTCCACGCGCCAATAAAAATTCACGCACACCAAAAAAATGCCGCGTACACCAAACAATACCTCGCGCGCACATACGAAAAATTCATACACGCCAAACCATGCCTCGCATACATTAAAAAAATTGCCTCCCGCGTACACACAGGTGAAGTTGGTACGAGTTTAAGCTCGATGAGAGAGAAAAAGTTTGGTGTGGGAAAAATTTAGTGTCGAAATTCCCTCAAACCCGGATCACTCCATATATGCCCTATTGCTCAATCCAGCGGACTTGTGACTGAGGACTGGGAAAATTTAAAATGGAAGGGAACGAA
>JAQFZY010000842.1:0-20844 GCA_034696285.1 Hypogastrura burkilli | reverse complement strand
ATCCTAGCCTCCATAAGCACCTATTACTTCACCCACCTGTGGAGCCTTACATCGGCTTAGATCCGCTGGAACTCTGGCATGGATGGGGAAATAAGACAAAGGCTCTGGAACTAAGCAGCTTAATTACGCTAAACGGGTTAGGCACGCTCTCGGTTACAAGCGGATTACACAGGAAGTGGAATGCCCGGTTACAAGGCATCTGATTCAGATAGTGCTATTATTTGCTCAAATTACACAAGTCCGCGCATGAAGTTAATTAACTAAGGAAAGCATCCTCTTACTGTTGCAGAAAGTGCCTGTGTATATGTACATTAAAGCTAAAGTGTAATGCTGCCAATTAAACTATCACCAATTAATTCGAAATCTCTCACCAACTAAAGCAGATTTCCTCAATAATTACAGTGAATTACTCACTAATCATTCGAAACTTATTATGAGCAGAAGATTAGTTCTTTTACAATAATTAAAGGAATTAAAATTATTTTATTTGAAATATTTCAAAACCTTGGTTAGGAAATCTGCTCTAATTGGTGAGAGATTTCTAATTAATTACTGATCGTTTAAATATGGCTCAAAGTATAATGCTGAGTGCTGTCAAAACTTTTTCGCGCGTTGGAATGTTAAAAGATGCACTTAACGATTTAATGTGGCATTGCTGGCTATAAGGTTCTAAGTGTATGATTGAGTGCTTCAAAAATTGCAGTCAACGAAGCAAGAAAAATGCGATGCTGCCGTCTACCGAATAAAGGCTCTCATTCGGCTCAAGACTATATCAAATTTAACTGGCAGCATATACGTACAACACTAAAATCTTGATTCAAATTACATTAGAATATTTATGCCTTAAAAAGCTATACGTACGGTTGCGGATTCGAGGTTTAGAAATTAGAAACGTAATACAGCCTCTGTTTTACGAAGTAAATTCTTCGGGTTTTTAAAAACGGGTAACTAACCTAAATATTACATGACAGAGTTACAAGTAAATCATTTACAGGATTTAAAGAATAAAAAAGGTAATACATTTGGTTAGGCACGACATAACCTCAATTTAGGGAAACCTTTCCAAGGTAAGAATAGCATCTACAGGTGAGTACCTACCTCTATCTGTACCTCTAGTCTAACCTTAAAATTCCTTATACCCTTCGAGTGCCGGAGTCCTAATTTATTAGGATGATTCAGAGAAAGAATAAGAATTCCAATAAAAAGTGAAATGATTGGGATGAATAAGCATCGTAGGAATGAAGCCTAGCCTGCCTTACCTCCATCAGATAATCGTAAATCCCCGTCCTTTTGCTCCATTTGAATTTGGAGAAGTGAGGGTACAATTATGAAAATGGCATGTTTATCTCCCTTTCTACCTCGAATCCTTATTACAGACACCTGGTTCCACTCAGGAGGGACAGGTAACAAGGTCCAGTCAATTTAGGAAATCCCTAAGTGTGGGCTCTGCTCAGTACCTCAGTCTCCAGTACTTTCAGGTTCCAAAATGCTAATCATCTCCACGTAATGTGAAGCAATGACACAAAACATAGACAATTGCAGATCTCTTCTATTTGGCTTGAACATGCAAATGGTCTTACAGAGACAGGGATCACCCTAGGAGTTGAGCCATATCAGCCAAAAAATCCTTTTAGGTTAATGCTGTAATAGTGTTCCTTGACTTATCGAGCCAAGATTGCTGGACGTCGAGTCTAAAAGCGTTATTTAAAAAGTTGTTCATTAAAGTGTGCGTATCGGAGTTAAGTACTACTTATTACTCATCTAGTACATCTTTTCAGTATTAAAAAAAAAGTTAGTATACGAAGTAAGTTAAAGTGCTCAAAGAGCTAAATTGAATTTCGGAAGTTTATGGAAGCAAAGTACGGTCGTCACAATTGGTACCAATTACGAAGTTCCACATTCCACATGTTTACTTAGATTTATTGAATGTATTATAATTTTTTTTTTTTATTCACCCGAAAACTTGAGCATTATTTGAAAGTTCAGCACATGGTAAAATAAAGCGATTTTTTCAATTGTAACAATTCCTCGGTGGTGGGGGCAATATTTTTGCACATGTACTTTATTGTTGGCAGTTGGCCCCTATAAATTACAGCAGTAGTTAGCTGGGCCCTGACTTACGATTTAATTAGCAAAATCATAGCTCAATGACTTTGAAGTAAGTACTTAATTTTTGTTGAACAGGGTCGTTACGGGGCCCCCTCCCGGGCACATTACTTGCCCCCAAACCCCGTAAATGTTTGCCGAGACCATCGTGACAGGAGCCGGGAAGCTACGCTTCAAGTCTAGTTAAACTCCTTTATGTTGTCCAGCTGGTATTTTATGTTCCTAGGTCTCAGGTAGAACAAGCATTAACTGGTATGGTTCCCTTCCTTTCAATCAGGAAAGTGTAAGGTACTACCCACTTTCCCAGGGCTATTATCATCAGGGCCTGGTGAATTTAGGAGGATCCTAATCCTATCGGAAATCGTGACTCCTGAGCCCAATTGAGTGGTTTTACTTGATCTTCCATTTGGGAATCTATGTAGTAGTATAGTAAGCCTCTTTTCGAGGAACGGACTCGGGTTCTGTCTAATAATCTATGATGAGCACGGGAGGCACTCAGTTCTCATTACGAGTTCCCTTTATCTCTTTGGAGAAGATTCATGTTCATATTCATGCAAATGAAGGCTCCCATAAGGTTCGGGTCTGATACGCTCTTGCTCATTTAGTCAATTTAAATAAATAATCGATCCTCTCCAGGTTGCAATTATAAAGTAAGGCACGACTTTGATTTCCTCCAGCCCTCTGTCAATTACTGTTCCGTCCTAAGTCCTAAGGTTTCCTAAATTATTTTGCATACCATGTTTATTATTGCTTTTAGTCTCGAAAGAAATTCGGATACATAGTGAATTCGGCTTGCGTCGTTCAGTAAGCAAAAATTCCTTAAATTCCGTGTAAATACATTTTTAAATGTGTTTTACTAAAATAAAAAGTTTGCACAAGAGTAAAAAAAAATGTAGGGCCTACTTTTAGCAAGAACTGTGAACTCGTCTTCCCAAACAGAGTATTCATTATGCATTTTCCACAATTCTAATAAATCTCATAAATACGAAGCAGAAATCAATCAAATGAGTAGGTTGGTAGGCAATAGTATAGTAATAGTGCTCCAAATTTTTGAAACACGTAACAGCTAGTAGCACGGAATACTCAGTATGCATTAAAAAAGTTGTAAAATATGTCATCCAGTTTATTGTTCTGGAATTTTTTAAATCAAGTAATACCTGGGTTTAATTATTTTTTTGTTCAATTTTATTACCCATTTTGCATTCCAAAATATTTAGGTATTCATTTTCAATACAGCGTTAATGTCAACATGTCTGGTGTCTCTTGATGGCATTCATATATTGACAATAATTTATACAGTTACCTGTACCTACAGCCAATTAAATTGTACACCTACCAACGCATATAACTGCGTATAACAGCATATTCAATTTATGCAAGAACCTGATTCGCCATCATACAATACATATGCATATACCATGTAATGTATTTTACATTTACAGTATGTATCCACCCGCCTATTTCAATGTACAAGGTTTACTACATTTCTTGATATGTCTGGAGGAAAGTAGTAGAACATGAATTCGGGAACTTATAAGATAGGATCAATTCCGAGTCTGAGGAATAAATCCAAGACCAGATCTGCCGACTGCCTCTTGATTAAAATGACGAAAGCTTAATAGGGGATCCTTTGGAGAATTTACTTGTTTTGGGAAAACTGGAAGTTGCGGGGTCACAACATTTCAGCGAGTCAGGTATTTACTCACGTGCCATGTCAGGCCTTACAACTCAGGCTCTTTAAAGAGTTCCCTCACAATACTTGCGTGTAGTAAGGAAGATGGGCCGGGGTCATTCCACTCTTAGTCTTATTCTTATTTACACTTTTTCTGAGACTGACTGGGAAGATAAGTAACTTACACGTCCAGAGTCACCACACAGGTTGTCTTGATGAACTTGATCCCTAACACTGCCCTTTTTTTATTTCCTAAAACGTACTTGAAATTACACGTATGGCATTCAAAGTTTGCGTGTCTCCTTGTGACATCCACAAAAACGCTAGATTATACACAATGGGAATCGGGGAGGGAGGCACGTGAAATACAGAGTTCCACTTTTCCCTGTAACGAATTTCAGAGCCGGGGCCTATTTTGCCTAAATACTCTTTTTTGCCTGACAATAGGATGAGGTGCGTTCTTAGTTTTTTCCACACTCGTACTCCTTAATTATTTGGGATTCCATAATACAGACAATATGTGAAAAATCGTAAAGGCGAAAGGCTCACATCAGCCGTCTGTCTCCCTATTGTCTTAGCCGGGGAGCATGCAATCATTAAATTACGGGTTGGGAACCTTATTTCCGCCTAGTGCATGGGGGGCATTGGGAATATGCATTGCCATTTAATAGCAATAGCATGCTTAGCTTAAGCGGACAAAAAAGGTCAACATCAAAGACGCCCACTGTCAGGTTGAATCAAAGGAAATTGGTATAAGTATTCATATTCCGGTTTCCACTTTGCAGTGCCGCTAATTTTAGGTGGACAGTTAGCCTACATTTTGGGCCGCTATTTGAATTCAGGAATTCCCACACTGTTTGCCAGGAGAAATACATGGGTTCTTTTAAATTTTTACCTTAACACTTATTATTAGGTGTTATGTCTGCTGTCTGTTGCATATTGTTTAACAAATCAACATTGGGCAGTATTCATGACTCCGACTGACAAGTTCATGAAGCCGAATTAAATAACGAACTAATTTGTATTAATTTACTTCTTGATAAACGGAAACTAATATATGCTCTTTGCAATGGTGCAAATTATTTGACAACAGGGTGCTAAAAAATTAAAAATCAAAAATAATAGCCTTGTTCTCAAGCCTCAGTCTGATTTCTAGATTAAATAATTTCTAAGCATCTAACTGCTTTCTATAAACTTTCTGCACGTTCTCTATGCCACTACGGATTTTTCCGGTATAAGTAATAATGGAAATGCGCTCCAAATTATACGGAAGAAAGTAATAACATCAGAAACTTATTATTAAAAAACTGGCAAAAGCTCATCCTGCCTCACTCTCGTTGCCTAAGTTTCTACAGCTTACGCCTACCCGACATATTTGTGTCATATCATATTAGAGGGTTGACTAGGCTCTTTGAGAAATCCCAGGCGGAATCTATATAATGTATATTGGAGCAGAAAGCAGAGCCAGAGCCCGAGATTATGAGCGTAATTTGAATCTCCTAGCCTCACCTTTTGACTCGTCAGTCAATTACTCTTATATAGTATAGAGACTAGGACTGAAGCCGTGTGCACCTGGGGAACCCAATAAGAGTGAAAGATGAGAATGGAAGGGGAACCCAGGCCTACAGTTTTTCCCCTTTGAACTCTCAAACTTTTAATTCTTTCCCTGGAATTTCCTGGCGGGGAAAAAAGTTTTAATGTCATGTCGGCTGAGTCACTCAGTGTCAGTGTCAAAGTGTGTGGAAGGAGTCTAACCTAAGTGGAGCGACTCGGCCCTACGCTCTCCACAGTGGTGTAGATGTAGAGGGAATTCTTGACTCAAAAGTGAAAACAACTTTTCTCAACTATTCCGCCCAACTTGTAAAATGCCACATCCCTGTCAGACACGTCCGTCTTGGTCAGGCCAGAACTAAATGGAGATCTTTATGTTCCTACTCCATCATGGCATCGGCCTAAATTAGTCTCGGGGCCCCAGCGACTTGTTGCCACGAATAAGTTTTCTAATTAAAATCAAATAGTAATTATGACATATGAAGGAGCCGCTGATGCGGGGAGAATATTTGAGCTTGATTAAAAAAAAAAAACTTTTCACTGTGATATAATGCATGTTCGGACTTACGTATTATTTTCTTTACGATCCGGATCCGCCCAATTCAAGTCGCGGGCTTTCGCCGCGTTTCTGATTTCTGTAATATCGTTCCTAGTAAGTACCTTGCACTTATGATGTAAAGTGCCAGTTACCTGCTATTGTAAATGATAGAAGGAGCTCTAGACACATAATCAATAGGTTTCATAAAGGTAGGACGTCTTGATTTTTAATGGATTAGATGTACAATGTACAGTATTCATTGCAGCCGAGAAAAACAATACATTTACAAGTAATAAAGTAGCTCAATTTATGCCTCCTTCATAGCGTAAGAGGTACCTTTTTCCTGCATAGTTGACTTTGTTCGGCTAATACTACTGTAATATTTTATTAAACGAATTAAGGACGGCTGTGTTCTCAACCTCAAGACATGCAAAAAATCCTTATAGTTATCCAATGAAACATAAAGAAACAGTAGAGGTTGTGAATAACTTAATATGCGTGCCCGCTGGAACAAGTACATACATATAATGTGATAGCAGGTTCTTAATAGATTTTGTACGAGATAAGTAAGATTACTATGTACATAGTGGAAGTACGTATATTGATTTCCATCTATAATCTATTATAAAATGCATGCAAATATCTAATAATTACATTTTAAAATTGTTCTAGCCTGCCTTTATATACATATATGTGGTTCATTGCGTTTTCGTCCATTGTTGCTCGGACCCTCCATCTTAGTACAAGTAGCTTTCTTTGTATACAAAAAATCTGCGGCCTGTCCAGGGAACTTACAGTCGGTCGCTGTTGTTTAAGAACTCATTTTGGAGTATGAGACATGCGGAGCCACAAAGATTGACCTCTGCGAGCCCATTTGGGTTAATCAGCTTTCAGCAGCAGCTCTTCGGATACCTTTGGAACTGCCCTGTGGTATGGAACGCGGAAGACAGAGAACTGATCCTAGTAACTGATCGAAATAAGATTTGGCCCTGGTATCTGGTCATGGTGCTGGGGATGGGAGTTACTACACTGACATCATGCGTCCTCATTCTATTGAATGAGATCATTCGCGGGAGGGACTCTCTTAGACTTCCGACGGAGGATTTCGTATTCATTCAACTATTCGGAATTTATTCCGCGCTCAGTTGTGGCCTTGGGCTCAGCATGGTCTTATACGGAGATGAAGGCTTTAGAGCTCTACAGGAGCTAGAAAAATTGCAGCCGAGGATAGATTATGGTATGATAGTTTGACTTAAAATGCGACAAAATTTGATAGTGAGTACCTAATTCGCGCTCTTTGTGTTTTTTTATATTTCAGTTGCATCACAGCTCAAGGATTATTCTAATCCGGAATTTATATGGGCAAGTCGGTGTATGAAGATCTTTCTGATTCTATCCTGCCTTGCTCCGCCATTTCTGACAACTTTTGGTGTTGCTGCTGGTGCGGACCCATTGAAGTACTCTTTGCAGCTAGTCTTACCATCCGCGGCATATAATCAATGGATACTGATTCTGTCGATTCGACTCCTCTTTACCTTCATATCCGTCTATGAGGCTTGCAGGCTCATAAGCTTCAATTTTGCTTTCCTCGAAGTAACCTATCAAGCTGTGTCTAAATACCTGGGACTATCCGATAAAATGGACAGTTTAAAACCATTGGGCGAACTTGATGACTACATATTGGACACTTACGAGCTGGTTTGGATACTCGCTAACCGTTCCCGTCGTTTTATTTCCAATTCAATTTCCATGATGCTCATACACGGCTTCATGGTGGCCATAATATTTGACTATGCCTGCATTAGGCTCCCCAGAATTATTAAAATGCCGTTGTTCTTATTCTTCCCAGAAGGCTCCCTCATAGCCAAAACATTGTTTGTCGTATATACGCCTCATTTAATCTACATGCACACGAAGTCAGTGGAAATGCTTAGAGTATACAAGCAGAGACTTATGCTCACTAAATCTCGGCTTCGTCGAAAACAGCTACGCAGAAAGTTGAACATGCTGAGGCCCATTGAGTTACATTTCACGTTCTTCAACCTTAATATCTGTGTGATTCAGAGGTCTTTTAGTTCGTTATATTTCTATTATTGGTTGTATTACACAGTTACTGCACTCGTGTCAATTGGTTGAACTAATACTAGCCTCATGCGTAAATAACGGAATAAAAGCTACTTACACAACATACTGTAACAGTGATTTAATTTACCATTCTTTTGATCTACTGCTCGATAATTTATTTGCTACTATATCTGTTAAGCACGAGTTTGAAGTCAAAGGCTACCTCAATTTGGCAACAATAAATTCGGCAACAGCCACCATAATTTGCTGCACATTTTAAGGTGCTCGAAGTAGTTTCTAAATATTTAAGTATGTATTGACGATCGTTGGTGTCACAGTCGATGGTTGACGTTGGAAGCTGGAATACAGATTCTCTTGGGTATTTAAATATTCCGCGTTTAAAAAAAAGAGCATTATACGTAGTCATTTTTCTGTAACGTGATGTTATGAATTCAACGAAGAAAATCAGTTACTATCTACTGTTGTAGTATGAACTTGTAGTGTATCATGGCTAGCATGGAAGAATAGCGGTTTCGAACTTCGTCGAACAATGACCTCGTTCTATAAGAAGCTTCTTCGAAGAAAACTACCGCTGTGGTTGCGCGAATGTAGTAAATGAGGAGCGAGTTTTTTGTATTTATACTGTTCTACTCTTTTCATATTACATTATACCGTATAAACGGAGAGTTTTAAAGTCTATCGAAACGCATAAGCTGGTCTTGGACTTAATCGATTAAAAATCCCGAGAACGCGTAATTACGCCGTAGGCGATAATTATTGTTGACTAGCTAAACAAACCCGAGCTAACGCGGGAGGACTAACTACGTCTTCTAATTACTTCTAGGGTACATGTGCCACCGTCATAAACAGCTCCACTGAAACAAATACCCGTGGTCCATGTACCCTAAAAGTAATTAGAAGATGTAGTTAGTCGTTCCGCGTTAGCGCGGGCCTGTTTGGCTAGTCAAAGGAAAATTGCAATGATTAATAGAAAATAGCACAAATAGTTAGCGACTACATCATTGAGCAAAGTAGACCGCTGTCAATTAAATTGGAATACTTAAAAAGTACAAAGACAACAAAGGTACAGCGCCTACCACTAGCAAGTACTGCAAAACAGTAATACAGAGTGTCGTAGGATAGTAAAAAAAAAACGTTTCGTTTCTGTACAATTTACAATTAATTACCCATACTGTTAAAAATACTCGACAAATCTGTATGAACCGTCTAATTGCTTTACGGATGCTACTATCGACCACGTGAAGATGGTAAGTAGCACTAAAAAAAAGGACCATACTGACAAATATGCGGCTTAACCTGTAAGGAATTCAGATTTAAAACTTCAGACTCAGCCTTCGTTCAGCTTGTTTAAAGTGAAAAGTAATAAACCCTTTTCCCGCACTACTGAACGCTATTCTAGTTCCAGACTGAGTCATATAGTTCGCGCTTCCCTCTATACTCGGCTCTGGGCTCAGCCTCAGTTGCCGTATTTAAATACCCTACATCCACATCCCCTACGTATTTACTGATCACATTATACGTGAACAATCCCCTTGGCAATATGCGGCAAGGCCCTCTCAGCTGTAATTAAGTAAATATTGACGAACGCAGAAACATACATCCAAGATCCGCCCGTTAACGCTTTTATATTATAGATAGCCAACAAGCCCGCGCTAACGCGGAACAACTAAGTACGTCTTCTAATTCTTTCTAGGGTGCATGGACTACCCTTGTCAGAAGCTAAACTAAAAAAAAAACATACCCATGGCCCATGCACGCTAGAAATCATTAGAAGACGTAGTTAGTTGTTCCGCGTTAGCGCGGGCTTGTTGGCTAGTCAAAGGAAAAATTGTAATGAATAATGGAACTGTTACACTAACATTATAGCTCACTACATCATAGAGCAGAGCAGAGCAGACAGAAGCTGTCAATTATTTTTAATAGTAAAAAACGACAGACAACAAAGATAAGTACAACATCTACCATCAACAAGAACTACAAAACACATAATATTGTAGTACGATGAGTAAAAAAAATCGCTTTGTACAATTTAAGTACCCGTACATTTGAATGTGAATACCCATTCAGTTCCATCCTTCATCAACGTTTAAAAATACGCGACTAACCTGTATCAACCCCTTAATTGTTAATCGGTGCTATCGACAATGGTAAAGATGTGAAGTAGCGCTATAGAACCAAAACGCAAGAGCTTACTACGATTTCAGCTAAAGATAAATAGTGAGTCGTAACGTAAATACACACTTCAGCTTACAACTCAGCGTCAAACTTACCCTCTCCGGTAGGAAAGGCAGTTTGGTTTGGAACAGTGAGAGTGAGGCAGAGAGTGAGGTCCATTTACTATGTGCAAATAATTTAAATCCCCCACAAATCAACCCCCTAACAACGGGCCCATATGCCAATTCCCTGTATTGTTTATACTTTTATTGACGAACGCACGAGTTCAGCGCTATTATATATTAGACTAGCCAACAAACCCGCGCTAACGCGGAACAACTAACTACGTCGTCTAATTATTTATAGGGTGCATGGAGCACCATTATCAGCGGTTCAACTCAAACAAACACACTCATGGCCCGTGCACCCTAGAAATAATTAGACGACGTAGTTAGTCGTTCCGCGTTAGCGTGTAATGTTTTTCAGGGTAACGATAAACATTTCATAAATATAGATTGTATGTAAAGTAGAAAGTACACTCTAAACTGAATGTGTACGGTATTGTTCAAACCATTACAAAATTTTTATCGAATTTGATTTTTTTTCCACGCGTTCAATGATACATCTCGCATTTCTCCGATTTCCTTCTCATCCGCATTTAACCAAATACAGTTTACATTAGTCTGTAGATTTGAAACTCTAAAATTTCTGCCCAATATTGTGCTGGCGTACAACCTTAATTAGTGGATTAACTATCCTTGAATAAAACGAAATTTGTGATGTTTAATTTATCCAACAATTTTGTAGCACTGACTTTCTAGTTCTAAATAGTATATGTATGTATCTAATACATAAAGGCGAAAGAAACTTGTTTGGTTGATTAATTGGCTTGATGGTTGGTTGCGTGTACCTATGCAATATGATTGGGCACTGAAACCGTAGTTATACACGTGTTGTTAGCACAACATTGGATTGCGCTGAATAATTATTAAATCCGGAGAGCAAAATGTAGCACATTGAGCATTATGAGTACCAGTACCAGCCAACGACTATGTATGAGTCTCACGTCCGTATTCCATCACTAGGGCTCATCAAAGGACCAGAACCCGAACCCTCGACTAAGATTTTTAATACAGAAAATGCTAGTTGGAATCACACTGAACTGGACATGATTGTGTGTAAATTTAAAAGTGTAAATATAGTTATCTTATGGTGATACGTTTTAGTGTGACTATCCAAATACGTTTCAATCTTTCGCGCCGGTTTAAGTACATTGGCTTCTCGACAACACAATTCTGCGGACCGATGAAAATTGAATCCGACGACAGAGCAAGACAACTGAAACGAATTAATTACTAATTTATTTCAACTGAATTCTCAACGTCAACATTCGACTCTAATACAGGCGAACATCCCAGCTACCTCAACAAGTCGTGATTTCATTTTTATCTGCACAGTTTAGTACAAATTATTACATCTTCTTGGAGTATTTTGAGAAAGGAAAATCCTTCATGGTAGGAAATTTTTGATTTTGTGAAAGATTGCCCATGTGGACCGATACGGATTTGGCAATTGCGTTAAATGATTTCTTCTTGGACTAGCCAACAAGAACCCGCATTAACACGGAAACAAACTACTTTTTCTGAACATTTCTAGCACAAACCTGGCAGCAAATCTTAGTTCTATGCTTTCATTAAAATGGGACGCGTGTGCTAGAAATGTTCAGAAATAGTAGTTGGTTTCCGCATTAACGCGGGTTCTTGTTGGCTATCTCTTTAATAATCCCGAATTACAATTTGAACTTACGAACATTTCGAACAATCATATTAGACCTGTCTGTATTTACTACTTATTTGTGCATTAATTAAAATTCTTACTGCATGTTTGCATTTACTGTTAGAATACATTAATGTAGAATAGATAATATATATGTAAATGAGCAGAATGCTAGGTCAAGTTTTAACTTATTATTTACTTAGTAGGATGTACACGGTTGCGTTAATGATTAGGCCCATGTCAGTGATTATCGTACTCTTCTTAAAGTAATAAACCTGCCCGCTGTACGTACGTAAACTTTGAAAGCTCTTCACTTGCTTCCACAATATTTTGCATCTTCTCTCTAAACCTTGGCTCAGAATCATTAGCCTGAAGTTTTTCTGAAATTCGATCGTATTTTCGTAAACGAGAGCAGGCCCTATGCAGATAATAAAATTATGTATGTAGGTTGACAGTGCGAATGCTGGTATGAAGAGGTAATAAAGTAGTTCCAACTGCCGGTATAATTTGATGGAGCCGTAGACGGACAAGCAGGCCCCCAGAGAGCAAGCACTTTGAATTCCTGGAATTATAAATCCTGAAAATATTCTGTTGAACAGGATGTTGAGAAGATGAACGGATTTGTAGCATGATATTATTTGGTCAGGTGTGGTAAAGATTTCCTGGCTCCGAGACTTGGGACTCAGAAACTCAATGCTGGGAGAATGAGAAGGAATAAGGAATACCTATGTTCAACATTTTTCTTAAAAGGTAAAATAAGGTATTCCGTATTCCTTATTTCTGAAATAATTTAAATTGACCTGTATCCTTTTATATCAGGTTATATTTAACATTGCTTACCAAATCCGTTTCGTCCAGAAGCTCATGACGATGAAATAAGTCGAGAGATAGTACATTGTAAATTAATTTATTAGAACAAGATGCATTAAATTAAGAGTATCAAGGATCACAAAAATTAGAAATATAAGGACATTTGAATCTGACTTTGCTGAGTCAGAAATAAAGGAAAAGTGGAAGAAACAGGCCTGTGGCCATTCAAAAATGAGAATAACCATAATTGTACCCATCCCTAAGAATACGGCCGCAACCATTTTGAAGACGTTCTCTCTCATATTCGGCGGAAGGTGCTGGACTCGCAGTAGCCGTAAGCCTAATAAAAATCCATTAAAAAATATGCTTTAGTAGCGCATCAATTGAACCTTGAACCAATTCCGCCTCCACATATTTCAAGTTATTAAACAGTAGTAAACCTTGTTTTCGATTAAACATCGTCAACTGGTTGAAGAGTAAGCATGTTTCGGCCGAATAAATGGTGAGGATGATGGACTCCACACAAACACCGAAAAAGCACATGATGAAAACAGTATGAAAAACATCCTTTGCAATGCTCCGATCGCATGTATTCCATGAGGTGCCTGGATATATTCTAAATATAATGCAGAGAGAGTATGCGAACCGCCACAGGGTCAAGGCTTTGGAAACCATTATCTTAACCCTGGATTTTGTCACCTCTAATTGGAAATTGGCTGAATCCTGATCAAAGGGAAGGCAACAACAACGACAACAGCATTGAAATACTAAATATATAATGTTGAATTCGGCTTTGGTTAGCATTCTATCGTCGGATTTTAGTAGAATAGCAATAACTCAAAATCTTTGTCAACTTAGCTCGTTTTATACGCTGATTTTGTCGGAAAATGTAAAGCTGTGCTGACACCTGACGATGATCTAGCATGCTATGTGTTTCCGTCTGAGTTGGATTCTGGATGTTTTGTCTTATCCAAGCTTTGCTGATCGATGTCAAAAATTATTATGAATCGACGTATGTATTGCTAAGCTGTAATTTGGGCTTTCGTTAAATCCCAAAGAAGATTCCAAACTTCTGATATCGCCTCATGACAGGCAATACGAAACGTTTCGCAACTGAATAGATTGTGGAACTAAAACAAACTGCACATAGGATGGCTGTACATGCCAACTGGCTGCCATTTTTCATGTCAGTCATTTATACGATATTATCTCGAAGTAAATACCTATTTGGCGATATGGAGGCTATTTGTATTTACCTCCGAATTGGATGGTTATAAATGCATGTGTTTGACAAATTGCATTACTCCACCTTATATTGTGAATACTATCATGCGCGGTTGGGGGACGTGAGGAAACAGATACAAACATACTCATCTAAATTACAATGTACAATTTTAAACCAAGCAGCATCAATTCAGATCCTCAACTCTCACCTCTTAAGTTATACTTCATTCCAGTGTTTCGGCTTTCTACCACTTTGCACATTTTTTATCACTTTTTATCGTTTACTGATAAAAAGTGATAAAAAGTGATGAGAACGATAAAAAGTGATAAAAATGGCGGAAGTGCGCCGAAATTCTAAACCAACCCAATATTGAACTAAAATGATCAAATGATAACGAATTTGATTACTTTTTGGCTGAAACTACGTTTTTTCAACTACGTATTTACTTTTTAGCTGTAATGCAATACTATAGGAGTCCATTAATTATTTTTAAATTCAAATAATTAAAGAACTTTTTTGTCAAATAGTCGATCAACTCTCTAAAACTGAGCAGCGATAGCCCTCGCGTACCACCACAAGTCAGACGGCTCACACGAGAGAAACCAGACGTCTGTAGTCTGTCTATATCTGTTATCTGTACATTTTACTCATGCCGCATCCGATACCATTGCGATTCTCTGAAACATAACAGACCTAATTGAAAACCCGGGCTACTTTTCACTCTTTATTTCCACTCTCTCAACTTACTACACCTTGATTTTTCCTTAAAGTAGTTTTTATCACTTTTTATCACTTTTTATCAGCAAACCCCTGGGATAAAAAGTGATAAAAATACAGTTTTCATCGGGGTGGTATTCATCACTTGACAAATACTCGAAACGCTGCTTCATTCATTAAACTGTAAGCTTGTGCCTTTGGTTCATACTTTGAGTAAGTACATAGTATATACCTACTTAGTTTCTGCGACATGCCTTTATAACATCACACCATTTTACTTAGGTAATCGATATATTTACAAAACAAATTCTTTGTATTAATTCTTTACAAGTGTAGAGCAATCCGCGTTAAGCGGCAGAGCCGCGTGCGCAAGTATAAGACACGAGCCGAAGGCGAGCTCGCTACTTGTAATATACGAACATTACAAGTACGACAGCATAATGATGTTACTATTTTTTATCCCATAAGCCCCTGGGCTGTTTATATTTAGTAGATGGCAACTTTATTTTTCGATTTCATTTTATTACAATATCTTCAGCGAATTAAATTAGAAGTTACTGTGCTTGGCCGAACCCAGTAGTAAGCATTATAATAATACGTATGATGCAAGTATAGATTTTCATACAGCAACTTTCTAAAAGTAGCAACTAGGTATATTATTACGTTTAAATGGCTAAGAACCCTAAAAGGGCCTCAGTAGTTTGATGGGTATGGGTTATTTAACAGTTAAGTACATAGTACATTCACAGCAGAAGCCGAACAATCTACTTTGGTCGACTTATTCTGACTTGTTTACCATGGTGTCATTGTTTACGAAATCATTGTGTATCACAGTATTAAACACATTGATGGCCACAACCCAATTAAGTTTACAGTGTTTTCATCAGGATTATCATGGACTAGCCAGCAAGCCCGCTCTAACGCGGAACGACAAACTAACATGGTGCCCTAGAAGTAATTAGTATACGTAGTTGATCGTTCCGTGTTAGCGCGGGCTTGTTTGGCTAGTAGTGTCCATAATACTAGACTTCGCCTGTGCTAAGCTTCTACGGGGAATTAAGATGCCATTCTTCACATTTTTCCCAGTTGCCGCGGTTGCACTTAAAATTGTATCCGTTGCCTTTTTGCCCCATCCTCTTAATATGCACACAAAATCCCTGGAAATGCTTCAAAGATATAAAAATAGATTTGGGCTCAATGGTTCTTGACTTCGTCGCAAAGAGTTACGGGAGATATTGAATTGGCTAAGACCTATTGAGATACATTTCACCTTCCTGAATTTTAATTTCTGTGTGCTAAAGACTGCGTTCAAGTCGGGATATATTTACACGCTTTTATACTATGTATACATTGACTGCACTCTTGTCCATTAGAGGAGACAATTTGTAAGAATCCAGATTTATTAAGCCAAAAGAAAGTACACGGTGGTGTTAATGATTAAGTTTAGATCTGAGACTATGGTACTCTTCTTAAAGTATTAAATTCGACCGCTATATGTACGCAAGCTTTGAAAGCTGTTAATTTCCTTCCACAGTATTTTGCATCTACTCTCCATTCCTTGGTTCAGAAGCATGCGGCTGAAATGTTTCCGAAACGCAGTCGTATTTCCGTAAATGTGGGTCCTACGCAAATAATAAAAGCGTGGATGTATTTACACAGAACGAATCCAGGTATGAAGAGGAAATAAATGAATTCCAGCTGCCCATAATATAGCTTGATACAGCCACACTATGGGAAATATGAGGAAACTTTTGGCCATTTCCAACTAACATCGTTTTTGCACGTGAAAGGAACCTGTGAGACATAAGAAGTTGGTTCAGTATCGAAATTATTAGCCAAGCCGGTGCAAACCCAAAAAAACTCAAAATACCCGGGTATTTTGAATTAACCGGTTTTTAGATAATTATGCGAACTTTTTCTTCCGTAACATAATCCGCTACGCTTAGACGAAGCGATGAGAACAAGAATTATCCAAATCAGATCATAATTGACTGAGCTATTGACGATTTTCGTTTTTTCTGGGTCAATTTTCGTTATTTTTGGGGGATTATTTTTGCAACTTTAACCCGCCATAACTAAGTTGGGACACCAGGTGGCGCAATTTTTCTTTCAATTTCATAAAATATAACTAGTTTCCTTTCATTTTATTAAAGTGCCAGCTGCATTCACTTGTACCCAGCCGAAATATTAACCCCTAAACTTGACCCAGAAAAAACAAAAATCGTCAATATCTCAGTCAAATAAGATCCAATTTGGATAATTTTTTTTTCTTATCGCTTCGTCTAAGCGTAGCGGATTATGTTACGGAAGAAAAAGTTCACATAATGATCTAAAAACCGGGTAATTCAAAATACCCGGGTATTTTGAGTTTTTCGGGAATTTCACCGGCTTGGCTAATAATTTCGATACTGAACTAACTTCTTATGTCTCACAGGTCCCTTTCACGCTCAAAAACGATGTTAGTTGGAAATGGCCAAAAGTTTCCTCATATTTCCCATAGTGAGCCATAGACAGCGAGGTAGGCCCCAACCGTGGAGCAAGTCTGAATTGCCGGAATTATGAATCCTGAAAATATTCTGTTGAACAGGATGCTGAGAAGGTGAGCGGATTTGTTGGATGTTATTAATTGCTCTGGGGTTGTAAATACTTCCTGGCGTCGAGACCTTGGACTTAGAAACTGAATGCTAGAGCATGATAAAGTACGTATATCAATATAAATTATAAGTTTTATGGCCTAAATTGAGTAAACACAAGAGAATTTTTTTTTCTGATATGGCCACTTACCAGAAGACGCAGAAGCTCAGTAGGTTAAGAGTGTCAAGAAATACGAAAAGCATAACAACCGGCACAGGTGCATGTGAAATTAGAGAGCCGTGGAAGAAACAGGCCCGGGGCCATTCACAGGTGAGAACAATTAGTAAGGCATTCAGCACAACGCATCCAGCCACTGCCATTTTAAATAATTTCTCTCTCATATTAGGTGGAAGGTACTTGATACGAAAGAGTCGTGAACCTATTAACAAAAACTTATGTTATCAGAAAACATTAAATCACCTGAATCAATCTTATTTAAGTACCGTGTCTTGAATTAAAGAGCATCAACTGATTGAAGAGTAAAGATGCTTCCGCCGAGTAAACTGTTAGGATCACTGACTCCACACAAACCGTCCAGAAAACTAAGAGGAGGAGAATATGAAAAACATCCATGGCTACGCTGCGATTGAATTGATTACATGAGGTTCCAGGATGAATCCGAAACGTAATGCAGAGAGTGTAGGCGATTCGCCATAGGGTCAGGATTTTGGAAATACAGCGGCAAGTTTTGGATTTTGTTAGAACCAATTTAAAATTAGTCGGGACCGTGTCAAAAGGGAGGACCTGACATGTACAACTGCACTGAAAGACAAGCATAAAATTTTTTGCGTTCGACTTTTGTTAGCATTTTACGGAATAACCTTGTCAGTATTACAGAGAGCACCGTACCTATAAAACATTGACCCTGCCGCTCGCACCTGCAAATCCTACAGAAATATTGTTCACTGGCGCAGCCATAACTTTCTGCGACTATAAGTGTCCTTTTGATTTGGATGTAAGTAATATGTCAGTATTGTCTTATGGGACCCTTTTTGATACGATCACTTTCAATAATAATTATACTACACGTCTACACCTAAGTTGCAGCTTCACATTTGTCGTAAACGAGCCAAATTTTCTGACATCTGTCTAAAGATATAAGGATTCCAAATTGGGAAATCGGCGTAACGGTATAGCAAAAATAAACATTATATGGATTTTTTCTATTAAGCTATCATTAAATATTGAAGGTTAGAATTTGAGGAAATATGATTACGTGCATATTATTTAGTACTTCATTGGTAGGTAAGTAACATAATATTCTACTTCGTGTAGCTAGTTCGCTTACTCTGGGGTAATAGACATATGAATATTTTTGTTTTCAAATTAAGCTAGCAAAATCCCCAGCAATCTGATTTTATTTTGACAGTAATAAATATATGGTTGTGTTAATGATTAGACCCAACAGCGTAATTACAGTGCCCTTCTTAAAATAGTAAACCCGCCGGTTGTACGTACGTAAACTCTGGCAGCTCCTAATTTGCTTCGCTACTATTTTACACTGCCTCTCCTTATGCCTATTCAAAATCAAGCTTACTGAATTCAGTCGGAACTCAATCGTATTTTCATATAGACGAGCAGCCAGTATACACATCAGCACACAGTGGGCGTAGCAAGCAATGCCGAATCCGGGCACAAAGAGATAAAAAATTAGCTCCATCTGTCCAAATAGCGTAATGGCCCCGTAGACGGCAAGGCAGGCCCCGGTAGAGCAGCAGGCCAGGAATGCTGGAATCACTACTGGCGAAAATATAACGTTGAACAGGTTGCTGAGCAGGTTAAGGGATCTATAAGCTGCAACTATGTGTTGAGGTGTCATGAAGAGCTCAAGTCGTCGAGAAGATGGAGTAAGGAACTCCTTACTGAAAAAGTGCGAACGAATTATGAACCATTGGTCAAGTTTGGGGAGCGTAAAAAGTACTCTTACCAAATTTTCCTCGTCCAGAAGTCCATGACGATGAAATACGAGAGCAAGTAGTACATTGTGAAAAGGTGGACCGTAATCAGAGCAATTAGATTCGGGATCTCCAGGGTTATGTAAATCAGAAGATGTGTGGCCTCATTGGCCTCAACAAAGGAGCTGTGAAAGAAGCAGGCTCGTGGCCATATTAAAAATAAGCCAGCTGGGATCACGGTGATCGTCAGCATTCCGGCCAGCGTAATTCTAAAGAATTGTTCCCGAGTGTTGGGGGGCAAGTTTTGAATACGGAGACGCCGTAGACCTGTATGGGAATCAAAGTCATTGACTAACACAGGTTTAGGAAAATGCAATACAGATTTCCCGAACACGTACCTTGATTTCTGTTAAAGAGCATCAACTGGTTGAAGAGCAAGCTGGTTTCCTTGGAGTAAACGTTTAGGACCAGAGACTCGACGCAACCATTAGCGTAGACAAGTAGAAAGACAACATGAAATATTTCCATTGCAGTGCTGCGGTCACAGTGGTTCCAGGATGTGGCCGGATGAAGCCGAAAGGTAATAGTGAGCGTATAAAGGATTTTCCAGAATATGCATACAATTATTGAGATAAGACGCTTGGTTACGGACCTTGTTGCATGTAACTTGAACTGGACCGGGTCAAAATCAAATGGAAGTAAATGCAAGTGACAACACGATTGAAACACAAGCCGAATGACATTACACTCTGTCTCAGTTAGCATTATAAGTGTTTGTACTTGGTGGCAGTGATTTGTAGAATATTGCTACTGGCTACTGGGTCATGAGTAGACTTTGATATATTGATACTGCTACCGCTCCTGAGCTTTGAAACTCTTTATTTTTTTAATTACTCACTTAAGCTGTCATTCTATTTCTGCTTGCCTAAGTGGCGGTTATTAATGCTTTTGTGAGTATCTGCAATTTCGTTTATGTCAGTACAGGTACCTGATCTAACTTAACTAAATTGGTTGTCAGATGAAACCAGATTAATTGTGTAATTCTACGGGTAATCGACGACGAATGACAGTTTATCGATAGAAAATCCCTACGACCGACAACTTAAATAGTACATGATATAAAGGGATCAGATTGTAAACTCCTACAAAATTTAAGAGAATTCCACAACTGCCACGCGCGAAGTCATGTGTTGCATCTTGATGAGTGGCAAGTGACATTTCCATAAAAGGGAAAAGGTATTAATTAGGCATTAATACTTTGGGCAATTTAGTAATGCTCAACACTAATATTTTATAAATTTATCTTCATGTACCTTATATATAATTTACGTATCCTATCCGTTTCTACTTCTCGAATTATTTAGAAAATATAAACACTTTGATTAACAAGCCGCTTGCAACGTTAGGTTGGTAGTCCCTGATACTTGGTTTCGACTTAATTTCAAGCATTATTTTTTTTGGCTTTTGCTATTGAGTTCTTCTTCTTTAAATTGGTATATTTTAATCACGAATCTGGTCTGAAATCTTTTGTAGGAGCATAATTTTAATTTGTATTGGGCTCAAATTTGTTACAAAGTAGCCTAACAAGCGTAATGTGACAATTACCGGCGCACAATTGCCGGCCTGACAATTCCCGGCGCACAATTGCCGGCATGGACAATTGCCGGCATGGACAATTCCC